>RJWJ010005167.1:0-70074 GCA_004363605.1 Indri indri | reverse complement strand
GAAGGAGAGTTGTTGTAAAAATGATGGCTTAGGCCCTCCATGGTCTCACCTGTATCCATCCTCAAGACCACTCTGTTCACAAGGAAACGATCTCTGAGAGAAGGTCCACGTGCACCTGATCTGGGGGTACGCTTTAAACCTGACAGAAAAACAGAACTCTTCGTATTGGTCAATTTCATAATCTTCACTTGAATTGGTAGCATTTATAAAACCCTTTTCTGTAAAAAAAAAAAAAAAAGACAATTTGTAAATTAGATAATGAGATGCATATGGAAATATATTGAGAAGATAAACTTTAATTTATCAGTTTAATGCATGAAAAGTCAGATGTTGGCAGGCTGCAACATGGTTGGAGTTGACAATCCAGAGCAAATACAGGAGTCCTAAGCCTAGGTCTAAGCCTGAGCTCATAATCTTTTAAAGTCAAGATTCCTTTAAGAACGGAATATAAATAATTGACTATCTTCCTAGAGAAATGTATAAATAAACCTACAGATTTTGCAGACAATTTCAAGAGGCTAAAGGGCTCCCCTACTCCCATGTACACACTTGGGGTCCCCTAACAGAGTCTGGAAGCCCCTGCTCTCAGCCAGCACAACCCTGTTGTGACAGGTCCCATAAAAAAATAATCTCAAGGCACGAATAAAAGAGCAATCTGGCTGGCAGTATTCACAAGGTTTCCTTATGGAACACTTCCTTATCATTTGCTAACAGAATCACTGCATTTCTTAGCATTTTCATTCCGGCTAAAGGCTGCACTGCAATCTAAGATTACTTAAACGTGGTTATTTTCAAACCATACATAGCCCACCCAGATTTCAGTGCATCTCAGGGCTTGTACTGTTCTCTCAGTTACTGCTCACTGCCCTCGCAGTCGGTTGGTTCTTAGAGCAAGTATTTATTAAGCGCCTATTTTCGGTCAGGCTTTGTGCCCGGTTCTGGGACTAGAAGGATAGAAGGGATTGTCCCTGTCCTTAGGAAACTTAGAGTTTATTGGAGGACAAAAGTCCACAAACACATGGTCACATCACAATGTGCTATGTGCAAAGACAGTGGCATTTCAAGCAGGTCTGGCTGAAGTGGAAAAGGGTGTGGGCAGCTTATCTTTGCAAAGCTATTCTAACTCAGTTGGGGTTTTTTTTTTAGCTTTTTGATAGTAACATTAAATTGAAATCAGAATTTGCATTACGCGCCTCACATTCCACACTAAAGCAACTAAACATATGAGTAAAGGTTGCGTGAGCAGCCTGCCTTACCTAGGATGGTAACCAACGCTGACCGGCTGGGATGCTTTGAAGAGGAACAGGTGTAGTATCCGGTGTCGTTTCTTCCCACTGATGATACAAAAGCGAACAGAATCCGTATCATAGTTCTGTTTGCCGAATAGGCACTCATCTCAAAGTAGCTGCCCTAGGTTTTAATAAAACAGAGTTTGAATTGAATGTTTGCAACCTGTGCCATTAGTTAATTGTTACTGCATTTCAGAATACAAACTGTCCTCTTACCTCCTTGAGGGCTTTGTTTTCTAATTCCCAGGTGAGCCCGAATCCATGGTTCACATGGACAGCTTTACACCTTATCCACAAGGGTTCGCCCACTTTAAGAAACAGTTGTGGCAGTGTGGTCTGAGGAGTTTGATTTAGATCTAGAAGATGAAAACATCCTGAGTAAGAAAAAAAGTTATTTTTCCTTATCACAAAATATATCCTGAACATTCTGAAGAACAAAGACTTTTGGCATCATCTCAAATGTCACTAACCACATTAGTGAAACAATCTTTTGGAGATTGCCTCCTGTTTTATGAAGAATCAGCATTTACAGAATCCATAATATTACATTTAAAATGGTATGAAGGAACTATAGACTTTCTGAAATTGAACGATCACCTACGCAGTCACCGTTAGTCCCCCACAGCTTCTAAAGACTGGTCACTGAAGTACCAGCACGAGGTATCGCAGAATTACCTATTGTGAACAGCTGGGTGCACGCCCTGCCCAGCTCATTTCTTGCGCAGCACCTTATGTCGGTTCCAAATAATTCACGAAGTACCTTCTCCTTCTTTTTAACAACAGCTGGACTCTCTTCTTTACAGCTGCAATTAGAAAGTACAAGCCATTCAGCTTAACAGGTTTTAAAAAATGGCAAAAGAATGTGCAGGAAAAGAACAAAGTTCAAGGTTCTAGAGCCAGTTCGAGGGGAAAAAAGAAAAGAGCAGGCCAAGAGACAAACAAGCCCAAATCTGTGGTTTCAGCGGAGGCTCGTTAGGGAACTAGTTACTCATTATTATCTCGACTCATTAGAATACCCCTAGTGAGAATTGCACAATAAAACACTTGGAAATTTTTCATGTGTGGTGACCTCTTTTTGTTGTTGTTGTTTAAAGACAGGGAAAGAAAGGAAGAGTTGAGAAAGAAGACAGAGTAAAGGAAGAAGAAAGAGAGAAAAAGCGTGATGTGGGCTTTAGCGCAGTTTTCCAAGGCAGGTGTTTTTTCTTTAAAGCACAGAAGTGTACAGTCAGCTAAGGGAGAGGCTAACATTGCAAAAGTCACCAGAGTTCCCACAGCAAATGGAGAAGGAAAGCCAAGGTGTCACTATCCAGGGAAGTTGGCCGAGACCCTCTCAGTATTCAGTGGAGCAACGAGAAAATGGACTTAGGCTCCTGACAGAGTTTCCCCGGCTACCCCTTTCCAGAAGCGGATAATGGTTTTGGAGTTTGCATGGAGTCACTCTTCTCTTTACCATTTTCGTCAAGCGCATTATTTTTCTTTGCTTATGTATCTTTCCTTGAGTTATTTTTTCTTATTACAAGACAACAATAATTAGAGTCATTGTAGAAATTTTGGACAATACAGAAAAACCCAAAGAAAAGAATTTTAAATTGTCCATATTCTTACCACCTTGAGATAACAATGGTTATTATTTTGGTGTTTATCTTTCCAATCTTTTTTTTCTATGTACACAGTACATATATCTATAATCTCTTTTTCTCCTCTAAAATTTGGGATCCATTCCTATCATTCGGTAACCCGATTTTTTTACATTTTCTCCTTCTATTTAATGCAGTGATGCAATCATAGCTCACTGCAGCCTCAAACTCCCGGATTGAAGGGATCCTCCTGCCTAAGCCTCCAGAGTAACTGAAACTACAGATGCGCTCCACCATGCCTGGCTACTTTTTACATTTTTTTGTAGAGAGGGAGTCTCACTATGTTGCCCAGGCTGGTCTCAAACTCCTGGGCTCAAGCGATCCTCCTGCTTCGGCCTCCCAAAGTGCTGGGATTACAGGTGTGAGCCGCCATGCCCAGCCCACTTTCCAATAAAAGTTGTTTAGTAAACTTTAATTAGTTCAAACTGCATGAATTCTTACTTTGTGAGAACTTAGTTAGCTATGCCACATATGAAAAACAAAAGTAAATGTTTTTACCACACTTAATTGTCTGCCGGGCACTGTTCAATGTGCTTTACATATATCAATCCATTTAACCATCATAGCAATCCTTAAGGTAAGTACTTGTTACCATCCCCATTATTCTGATGAAGCACAGAGAGATTAAGTAACTTGTCCAAGGACACACAGCAAACAAGGGTTCAACTCAGGCTATCTGGCTCTAGATTCTCTATCTTTAAATAATCCTATTAGACTACTTCTCCAGAACAAATAGAATAATCCCAAATTAAACATTTAGTCACAGGAAATTTCTGACTTAGAATTACACTTTAAAATCAGTATCTTTCTATTTTTCCCCAGCAAGATTCTCAGGGAGCCAACAAACCTGCAACTTAAAAAGACTTTTATTTGTGTAGTGCAGTGCCCAGGGAAGACCCTGCAGTTGATCTGAGGAATCCCAAAATGCCCCTTACTAAAAAAAATCCCCCAACATCCTCCCTGGGAAGCCCATACTAGTCATTCTTTAAGTGTAAAAAGCCCAAGTTTCCTGTTTAAATGAGGATAAGTTAAATTTTACATACAGTATGATGTCAACTACATTAGAAAAAGACCAAAAAGAAATAATAATAATAGCAGTTACCTTTATACATGTCATACCTTTCACCCTGTGAATTGCAAAACACCCATTCCACTGTAGGTTCTGGAACACTCTCAGATATGCAGACCAGGGCGTCTTGATTTTCCATTTTTCTAAAGTAAGGTCTTCTTAATGTGTAAAGCAGTGTATCTAAAGCATCATAAATTATACATATTTTAATATTTTGAAAATAACTCTCTCAGCAGCCCCCTCAGAAAAGGATTCTACAACATTAAGAAAAGTTAATATTTTATACTATAGCAGTGTCTTCTGCTCCCAACCAACCACTGTATTAAATTCAACTCTGGCTGCAACATCGACTTTAGCATTTGTCTTTGTGGCCAATTTCTTTGGGTATTTCACAAACCCACAGGCAACTAAAGTAAGTGGAGTGACGCCATGTGAAAATACAAACATTGATATGCATAAGGAAAAGAAAACTAGCGATAACATATAGCTTAAAACCCTTATTGAACATATAGTTTAAAACTCAACTTTCTTCCCATAATTTTATCTGGATGCAGAAATACAGTAGGATGGAGTTAGAATTGGAACAGAATTTAGAGGTTAGCTGAGCCTCCCATTCACACCAGACACACACATTCAACACGCATACACTCACTCACACACACTCCCCAGCCCCCACTCCCAGCCATGCCTAACATATAAACTTTCTACTTCTGCTTGGACTTCTCCAGGGACTGGAGTTCACTACATCCCAGGCAGGTCATTCCAATTTTTTGACAAACTTTTTTTTTTTTTAAGTTTCCCTATACTGAATTCCAATCTCTCTCCTTATAATAAATTTTGCTTAAAAATATTATGTATTATTTGATGTATCTATGAAAGAATATACAAAGTGTGAATTTCAAAGCATAATAATAGCAAATGCCCATAGACCCATTATCCAACTTAATATTGATAAATATCTTTTTTTTTTGAGACTAGGTCTCACTAGGCTGGAGTGCAGTAGCTATTCACAGGCACAACTGCAACTCCCTGCAGCCTCAAACTCTTGGTCTCAAGTGATCCTCCAGCCTCAGCCTCCTCAGTAGCTGGGACTATAGGCATGTGCCACTGCTCCCAGCTAATAAATACCTTTTAATCTACTTTTGTGCTTCTCCCCATTTCTCAACCCTAGGTAACCTTTATCCTAAACTCTGTGTTTATCATTCTTGCATTCTTTAAAATAGTTTTCCCACATATATATATATATTATATACACCTAAGCAACATATTGATTTATTTTGTTCTTCAGCTTCAAAATATAGTATCACTCAATATGTAACTTCCATAACTTCATTTTTTCATTCAAACTATGTTTTTAAGATTCATTCGTAGTTTAACATGTAGCTATACTTTATTCATCTTTTACTGCTACATAGTATTCCATCAGTAAATATATCATAATCAATTTTTTCATTTTTTTGCAGTAGACATTTGGGTTGTTTCCGGTTTTTTGTATTATCAATCATTATGCTATGAACATTCCATACATTTCTACTGAGGCATGTATATAACAGTTTCGTAATAATACACCTAGGAGTGGAACGTTCAGCTTTACATATAAAGGCAATTTGTTTTCCATAGTGGTTATACTAATTTACATTTACACGGCTGGATATGAGCGCACCTATTGCTCTATATACTTACCAAGACTTCTTAATTTTCAACATTCTAGTAGTTATACAATGGTACCTCATCATGGTCTTAATTTGATTTCTCAATTATTAATTTAACATGTGTCAAAATCATTAATTGGGAGCCCATTAGGCTGAGACAGCTCTAGTGCCTTGAGTTTCTACATAAGCAAACCCAAACTCAACTCAATGTAAGTGGTAAAATGAAACTTAAGTGTAATCAGTCAGAAACTGCCAACTAATCTCTAGGGACTTTCCACTTTACCCAATCAAATATTTTGTCTTGCTTCCGTGAACACCTTATAAAAGTTTTCCCCTCAAATCTCCTCAGTGGTGCCCAACTGCTTGCCATCTGGCACTACTCGATTCATCAATCAATGTCTGCTCAAATAAACTCTAAAATTTGAATGTGCCTAAGTTATCTTTTAACATATGCTTGTCAACCATTTGGGTTTCATGTTCTGTAAATGAAATGCCTACTCGTGTCATTTGTTCATTTTTCTACTAAGTTTTTGTTTTGTTTTTCTTATCGATTTGTAGAAGCTCTTTATATATTATGACTATTAATCCTTTGTTTATTGTGAACTGCAAGTATTTTTCCCATCTTGTGGTGGCTTTTACTTTTTCTCCTTGTAATTTCTACCCATTGATTCTAATTCTATGCTCTAGAGCAATTTGTTTTTAAAAGTCTAGCTTTGCTTGTGCATGAAAATCCTTCAAATATTTAAAATCAGAAACCAAGGTCAAGGGAGATAATTACTATGCAACGGTATTTTAACTAGTCAGCCCAGGTTTCCTGACTGAAATCTCAGAACAATTTCCTCTGCATTACGCTGCAGTCAGTCTTCTCCTCTCAAAATCTTCCCTTCTCTACGCTAAACATTCCCAATTCCTTCAGCTGCTCCTAATTTAAGGAATTCCAAGTTCTTCGCTATCCTGGTTGCTCTACTTTGTCAGTATTTATCTGAAAAAATACAGTACTGAAAATAATAATCTCCATTAATCTTCTTCATGTCAACGTTACATTTTCATGAACGCTGCCAAGGTTCAAATTTACTTTTTTTAGCAACCATGCCAAACCGTTGGTTGATACTGAGCTTGTGGTTAACTAAACCCTTTCCTCTTTTTCACAGTGACTGTTGCCAAGTCTCTCCCACCTATTTTTTTGGACCTTATCACCCAGCAGAGCGTTCGTTAAAAGCATGTTACAATTTACTTAAATGATTGTTGTTACGTTTTTACATTGTAAATCTTAAGTTAAAGATACCCTAAATATAACAGACACAATACATGCCCACTTACCTTACACAACTATATATATGCTTGGCCAACAGAGAGAAAGACAGCAAGAGAGAGGGGCGAGAGGGGGGAAGAAAGAACTGTCTTCTCCTCCAACCTGGGGCGCACACTCACTGTTCCACAGAGCGGGTGCGGGACTGGGAACGGGACAGGGAACAAGACCAAAATCAAGGGGCAACAAAGAGTTAACTCTTGGCTTTTGTGCTTCTAGGGCTCAGGTCCTACCCATTTCAGGGTAATTAAAGGGCTTTCTGGAACAAATCTTGACAAATTTTGACTTTAGCTGATTTTTATCTTACAGGCTGACTTTAGAACCTAATACCCCACCCCAACCCCAGTAAGATGACACTTCTGGGAATCTAAAGTGCTCTCTTCTGTTAGTATCACAGCGTTCACGGCAAGCCCCTGCACTCGCACAGCAGACCCAGTGTGCGGTGCGGCACAGAAAGAGCGGGCCCCTCCAGTGGGCCTCCAGCTGTGCCCATCGCCACAGCTCTCAGAGCACCTGCTTCCAGTCTGTGTCAGCGCAGGGTCACTGTGAGCGTCTGAGATGACACAGGCGGAGTATCTCCAGCAAAGGGAAGTTGTGGTTATTCCTGACCCGAGGCACCTCTGCGGGCTGGACACACATGCTTTGTGTATTTGAGTCGCAAAGACGAGGGGAGTCTGGCAAGTTGTACAAACGTGTAGCCGGGGAACCTAATTTAAAGGGGTATTAACTCAGGGATTTTGGAGCACTTCACTGGCCCGAGTGCATTCACGTATGTCCAAGACACGAGGACATACGTGAACGCAGCCGCCTTCAGTCCTGATTAGTCACGGAAGGTACAGCAGCGCGCCCGGCGTGCACATGTCAGTGCACGGCGAGGACGAAACAAGGAGAGGCCAGAAAGCACGTGCAGGTGGTGACTCCGCCAGTGGCACAGCTGCCTCCCTTGGTAAGAACATTTGGATTGTTCCTTACCGTGTGCACACGGTCTGGCGTTTGGATAGACCCGCGCTGTCCACTACAGCAGATAGCTGCACTAGCTACAGTATACACCTAGGTACAGTATAATAGTCCACTAGCTACGTGTGGCTATTCGAATTCAAATTTTAATTAATTAAAATGAAATAAAATTAAAACTTTTGGTTCCTCAGTCACCCTAGCCACATTTCAAGTGTTCAACAGCCCCACATGGCCAGTGGCTACTGTATTGGACGAGGCAGACAAAGAACATTTTCATCCTTCCAGAAAATTCTATCGAATTGTGCTGAGACCTTAAAATCCTGTGGGGTATATATATTTGTACCCCCGTTTTACAGCCCCCATTGAGGCTGAGAGAGATTAAGTGATCCGCCAAAGGTGGTAGGATCAGAATCAGAATTAGAACCCAGGTCTTCTGAGTCCAAGGTCAAAATGTTTTCCATTTCTTCCCTGTCAGCCATCTGTTACTGAAGAAATGGGGGACCTGAATAGAGGATGTCCCAGATTTGTTAACAGCACTCACATTCTGAGAGGCCACAGGACACGTCAGAGTCTCAGTTCTCTATAGGTTGTGTGGATGGTTGAAGGGAATGTAACCAGTGAACTGCATATTGAGGGAAGCTGAATATCGTGTCTAGAGGAGCTGGTCAAAGCTGCTGGGCTGTAAACCACTCCTTTGGAACACTGTGGTATTCCAGGCTGGAATACTAGTAGCAGGCTGGACTTACTTCTTATACTCACTGTAAACAATATCGTGTAATTGGTAGCTTCACTCTGAATAAAAAGTAGGTATTCTCCAGCTTGGGTTTCTGTCATTTTCAAAATGACCATGGAAACAACTCCCCTGCAAAACAGGAAAGAGAACTAGTTATTTTGTAAAATGTGTGAAACTAAAAACAAAATTTCATACTGACTAAGAAGGCAGTTCGGTGACTCCCATAGTCCCTGACCAGCACGGAGGGCTGCTCTGTGGAGAACATAGCCTCCCTCGTGCGCAAGACGCAGCCCGAGCGTTGGCAGCTGGACCTCGACTCTGAACCAGTCCCTCCCTTGAGAGCAAGTGAGCTCCGGTCCTGCGCCATCGCCTCTCGTTCCCTGAGCCTCTAGGAGGAAAACTCCCAGCAGAAATGCGCAGCCTCGGTGGTGCACTCCCACTGGCCGTGGCATACGATGCCCTTCAACGACAAAGCACCCTCCGTGATCCTATGTGCCCAGTCACTTGGTCCCCAGCCTCAGCTTCCCACTCGCAGAACCAGAGGACTGTACGAGTGGGATAGACTGAGATTTAAAATGTTCTGGTTTGTGCCTCTCTCTCACTAAATGAAAACATTCAAGCAAAATCTCACGCAAGGCTTTTTCCTATGAAGTAATAACACTGAACACCACATAGATACCAGGAGAAAGGTGTCTCAGTGTTAGTATTTTTAACTTTTCAGATAATTGATAAAGATAAACTTGGCTAGGGGCATTCTCCTCCAAGAGATAAATTTGATGCGTATTTGGTGCTACCCACTCTGATTAAAGCTTAAAGTACTCCAAGCAGTTTGTTGAGTGATGTTGGATTTAAAGTCACACTTTCTGACCTTTGGACCTTTAACTGCTCCAAGTGTGATCTTTCTCCGATGGCATGCGCATCAGCTGGGAGTTGTCAAACATGCAGAATCCTGGGCTCCACCTAGACCTACTGCATCAGAATCTGCATTTTAACAGGATCACCCAGACAATCCAAATGCATGTTATATTCAAAGAGCCCTGCTTTAGAACACCAAGCGGGTTTAAGAATACATGTATTTGCATTCATAAAGACAACAAATTAGTAGGATGTATAGTAAAATGCATGTTTGACTTGCTTCTGCAGATTTATTTTGGTGGCATGCTTTCTTTCTCTGAACCATTCACTCTCCTAGTATCATTTGTGAACTGTTGAAAGCTTAGGCATTCAACCTTTCTATGAGTCAGAGTCCAGATAGAAATTTCAATAATTCTCAGTGAAAAAGTCACTAAAAATGTCTTGGTACTAAGTTAACTAACCCATCTGAAAACTATAACGTTGGCTAAGAAACTGGTATGGAGTGAAAAGAACCGTACTTTTCTACTTTGTGTTTTGGTCTCCATCTGGTGAAAACTGTTGTGGCATAAAATTTTAATAAAATTACAAGAACATGTCTTTAAGCCAAAATTCTTAATAGAAGAGTGCTTGGGTTTAATCTCAAGATAAAAGTAACCAAAAAAAAAAAAAACCCAGAAGTGAGTAATTCAATCTCAAAAGAGGAAAGGAAAATGAACATGTTCCAAGATTTAGAACTAGAATTCAGAATTACATCCACTGTCCTGAAAATTACTTAAGAATTTATCTGACCTTAGAGAACAAATACAAATAACTGGTATAAGTCAATCACAGAGATGTTCTCCAGTACCTCTGTCAAGGGGCATGGTCCCCCTTTCAGGCTACTAGGGTACCATTTATTGCATTGCTCCTGGAAAGACAATGCCTTCTTTACAGATGTGGGATATCAGAACATCACCAAGAATAAAAAAGAAAGGCAGCCTTAGAACCATTAATCGGGTATTTTTTTTCCCAGAGATAGGAATCTCACTATGTTGCCCAGGCCATACTCAAACCCTGGGCCCAAGTGATGGCCCCACCTCAGCCTCCTGAGTAGCTGGGAATATAGGTGAGCACCACCGCACCCAGCTAAAGTGGGCATTGAAATGGTCTCCGTCCTTTGCCCTATTTGGTTTCAGCAAGAAGACAAGGACAGCAGATGGCAGCAATCAGCATAGAGTTAGACTTTGGTCGTTATCCACAAATCTTGGCTTAGATATTTTTCGGGATAATGAGACCAATGTTCCTTATAGACCTGCAATCCCCAACCTCCAGGCTGAGGACTGGTACTGGTTCTGTTAGGAGCCGGGCTGCACAGCAGGAGGTGAGCAATGGGGGAGCCAGCAAAGCTTCATCTAAATTTACAGCTGCTCCCCATCGCTCACATCTAGGCCTGAGCTCCTATCAGATCAGCAGCAGCATTAGATTCTCACAGGAGCTCGAACCCTAGTGTAAACCATGCATGCGAGGGATCTAGGTTGGGTGCTCCTTATGAGAATCTAACGCCTGATGAGCTGAGGTGGAGCTCAGGTGGTGATGCTAATGCTGGGGAGCGGCTGCAAATACAGATGATCATTACCAGAGAGGTCTGACTGCACAATAAATGTGATGTATTTGAATCATCCCCAAACCACCACCACCCTCGCCCCGTCTGTCCATGGAAAAATTGTCTTCCATGAAACCAGTCTCTGGTGCCAAAAATGTTGGGGACCACTGTTATAGACAGATCAATGTCTTACTAAAATATTTTGTAGATATTAAATAACATTGTAATTCTGCTTATTATATTACAGAACAAAATAGACAAAACCAAATGTTCTTTCTCCAACCATTTCCTAGAAAGAAATTTCTCGATATTTAACTAGAATGAAATGAAAACTTTCTAACCTTTTATCTTTAACACAATATCCAATTAAAAGACAAGACACTTTATTTATTTATTTTTTTTTTTTTGAGACAGAGTCTCATTCTCATGCCTGGGGCGAGTGCCGTGGCGTCAGCCTAGCTCACAGCAACCTCAAACTCCTGGGCTCGAGCAATCCTACTGTCTCAGCCTCCCGAGTAGCTGGGACTACAGGCACGTGCCACCATGCACGGCTAATTTTTTTTCTATATATATTTTTAGCTGTCCAATTAATTTCTTTCTATTTTTGGTAGAGACGGGGTCTCGCTCTTGCTCAGGCTGGTCTCGAACTCCTGAGCTCAGAACAATCCACCCGCCTCGGCCTCCCAGAGTGCTAGGATTACAGGCGTGAGCCACCGCGCCCGGTGTAAGACAAGACACTTTAAAAATCCCAAATATTCTTTTCACTATTTGTTTTACATTTTGCCAGCCACTCACTGCTT
The DNA here is from genome assembly GCA_004363605.1 of Indri indri. Taxonomy (NCBI): domain Eukaryota; kingdom Metazoa; phylum Chordata; class Mammalia; order Primates; family Indriidae; genus Indri; species Indri indri. The sequence goes on along the minus strand of RJWJ010005167.1, from coordinate 58,191 downwards.
TCTATATACTTATAATTTTTTATTTATAAAATTATATTAATTAACAATTTATTTTTTAGAGTAGCTTTAGATTTACAGAAAAATTGAGTGGAAAGCACAGGGAAATCCCATATGTGTCCTTCTCTCCATACACAGAGCTTGTCTAATTATTAACATATTGCACAGGTGTGATATATTTGTTACAATTAATGAGCCAATATTGATACATTATTAATTAAACTTCACAGTTTATACTGGAGTTCACTTTTTGTGTCCTACATCCTATGGAATTTGACAGATCTACAATTTCATGTGTTCATGCCCCAACCGTATTTTTAATTCATTATCTCACTGGAGATAAGAGTTACAATAAACATGGATAGAAACTTGAAAAGGAATTCCAAATGAATGATATTTTATGCAACGAAGTACTCCTCCAAAATCCTAGGGGTTGCATGTCTTCTTTCTCTTACCTGTTTTGTAAGTCAAAGTGTGGCTGGCAATTCAGGGAGTTGTGCTTAAACACCCAGAGACAAGAGATGTTGCCTGGGGTGTTGACCAGCACCTGCAACGTGATGGATGCGAGCACATCGACTTCCACCGTGGCAGCTTCGTACACGGTCCCTGCGCTCCTGGATCGCAAAGCACACCCAAGGTCTTCTGGGGATTCTGACACCTACGTTGTGGATAGAACGACACGAATTCATGACAATTGTGTGTTTAATGTATCCCCTTCAAATGCATGCATGCTGACATACTGCACACAACACCCAAGCATGGTGTAACCCATTGAGAACACATCGCTAACTGAAAATCCTATTAATTATAATTCTGTAAAGAAAAGGTAAATCACGTTAGGCTGCATTTCTAAAATGTTGTATGGACTGTTAGGGGTCGAGTTTTGTCCTCCTCTTCCAAATTCATATGTTAAGGTCCTTAACCCTCAGTAGCTCAGAATGTGACTTTCTTTGGAGATAGGGTCTTTACAGAGGTAGGTTACATTGAGGTCATTAGGGTGAGTCTTAATCCAATATGACTGGTAGCCTGATAAGAAGAGGAGATTTTTGAGACAGGCACACATACAGAGAGAATGCCCTGTGAACAAGAAGACAGCCATCTGCAAGCCAAGCAGAGAGGCCTGGAACAGATGCCCTCTCACAGCCCTTAGAAGGAACCAACCCTGCCAACATCTTCATTTTGGACTTCTAGACTCCAGAATTGTGAGACGATAAATTTCTGTTTCTAATTTCAGTCTATGATACTTTGTTACATCAGCCATAGCAAACTAATGTATAGACAATAATTATAAAATTCATAATACACAGGTAAATATTTTTATGATTATTGGTATATAGATAAGAATCTATATAGCAATGGTAAATTGGTATCTGTGTTAGAGGAAATTTAAAAACCAAATTTTCTTGGCCAGGTGCAGTGGCTCACACCTATAACCCTAGCACTCTGGGAAGCTGAGGCAGGAGGATCATTTGAGGTCAGGAGGTGGAGACCAGCCTGAGCAAGAGAGATACCCCATCTCTACCAAAAACAGAAAAAATTAGCAGGCCATGGTGGTGTGCACCTACAGTCCCAGCTACTAAGGAGGCTGAGGAAGGAGGATTGCTTGAGCCCAGGAGTTTGAGGTTGCTGTGAGCTAGGCTGATGCCACGGCACTCTAGCCCGGGCAACAGAGCAAGACTCTGTCTCAAAAAAAAAACAAAAACAAAAACAAAAAAAACCATAAATTAAAACAACACCAAGACATCACTTCTCATCCAGACTGGCAAAAAATTTAAAAATATGACAACACATTTTGTTGGTGAGGCTGTGAGGAAACAGTTACTCTCATACGTTGCTGGAGGAATGCACATTGGCATACCCTTCTGGAGGGGAATTTGGAAATACCTAAGAAAACTACACAGGCATTCACCGTTTGAGCCAGAAATCCCACTTCTAAGATATACCTCCAACAATTAATTGTAGCACAATTTGTAATTGCAAGATATTGGAAGCAACCTAAATGCTCATACACAGGAAAGCAGCTGAATAAACCATGGTACATCCACACCGTGGAGTACCATGCAGCTATAAAAAAGAAGGAGGACAACTTCTATGAACCAATTTGGAGTGATTTCCTGGATGTATTGTTAAGGGAAGAAAACTAAGTGCAAAAAATATCCACATTTAAGTATGCTACACCGTGTAAGAAAGAGGGGACTATAAGGAGATACACATGTATCTGCTCATTTGTGCACAATAAATATAGGAATAATATCAGAAAATCTAAAGGCATTGGTTAGCTGTCGGAGGTGTGTGAGAAGAGGATGGAAACTTGGCAGTAGGCGTGAGAAGGGAGCGACACTTCTCTGAGTATACCATTTTACACAGCTTTGACTTTTAGTGCCAGAGTCATGTTTCACAAACTCAAAAAACAAGTATTTCTAATTAAACCAACCAGGATATGGGAGGGACGGGGTTGGGGGGACAAGAAAATGGAATGCAAACCAAATTAATTTAATTGTATTACAAATAAACAACAAAACCATAGTGAAGCAGATGAGAAAGAAAAGAACTAACCTAAGTAACTTTGGAAAATAATACTCTGAATACTATAAGGCTAAAGACAAAAAGCACTGTACACGAATACTGTATTTTAGTTAGTAAATCTGTTTCTCACTGTGGTATGGGTTAGCAATTCTAAAACTAGTTTATCCATATACTACATTTCCTAGTTCTGTCTGCTGAGAGAGCCTAGAAGCAATGACACCCCAGCAGAAATGAGCACGCCCAGCTCTAAAAACCTTGGTTTCTAAATACCATCCCCCAAGGAACCAGTGCTCCTTGGGTAAGTGTTTAATTCCAGGGCTAAGGCAAGGCAAATACGAGATGAGCCTGAACGATCTTGTAGTGCCACAGGTAAAGAAGGGCTTAAGAAAAGATGGGGACATGTTGAAAGGACAGAGAAGCCAAACTAAAGCAGCTCCCAATGGCCACAGCAGGAACAATTTAAGCAACAAAATAAATAACGAAAGCAATAAATAATAATAGGCCGGGTGCGGTGGCTCACGCCTGTAATCCTAGCACTCTGGGAAGCCAAGGCGGGCGGATCGTTTGAGCTCAGGAGTTCGAGACCAGCCTGAGCAAGAGCAAGACCCCCGTCTCTGCTAAAAATAGAAAGAAATTAGCTGGACAACTAGAAATGCATAGAAAAAATTAGCCGGGCATGGTGGTGCATGCCTGTAGTCCCAGCTACTCTTGAGGCTGAGGCAGGAGGATCGCTTGAGCCCAGGAGTTTGAGGTTGCTGTGAGCTAGGCTGACACCACGGCACTCTAGCCCGGGCAACAGAGTAAGACTCTGTCTCACACACACACAAAAAAATAATAATAGTTATAACACATAGGATAAAATAAATATCCATGAGCCCATATGGATATAAATAAATAATGGACTAAATAAAAAAATTGGGGGAGAAGAGACAGGTCTTCCTCAGAAGAATTCTAATTAATAAACACAAGGAATGAAGGAAAAAGAAAAGCACCATTAGGCAAACACCACAGTAATAAGCGTAGGCAAGGTCCACCAGTGGATGCTAAAATCAGTAGGTGAAAACTGGAGGAGAAACAGGATATTTGCGTCTCCCCTAAGATATTTATTACAAGGGAAAAAAACAGCAACTTCACAGTGGAGAACGCTAGCACACACCATCTTAATCTAATGAGACGGAGTGATATCCTGTAACTCTTAACATGACGCACTGGGAAGGACATGGCATTACTTTTGGGAAATTCTTGCCAAAAATGTGTAATTGCAATCTTATTATGAAACTTCAGACAAACCCAACTGAGTGATAATCTACACAATAGCTGTCCAGCAGTTTTCAAAAAGTCGAGGTCATGAAAGATAAGGAAAGACTGAGGAATTGTCTCATCCTGACAGAGGCTAAAGAGACATGACAGCTAAATGCAATGCAAGATCTCGGATGGGATCCTGGAACGGAAAAAGGCCATTAGCGGAAAAACTGGTGAAATTTGAATTAGGCCTGTAGTTTAGTTAATTTCCTGGTTTTGGCCATTGTACTCTGGTTATGCAAGATGTTAACATTAGGGGAAGCAGGGTGATGGGTACATAGAAACTCTCTGCTCTATATTTTTTAATTGGCAAATGAAAAATTGTATGTATTTACTGTGTACAACATGATGTTTTGATATAGGTATGCAATGTGGAATGATTAAATCAAGCAAATTAACATACTCATCAAGTTACATTTTTTGTGACATGAACATTTATTTATTTATTTATTTTTCTTGAGACAGAGTGTCGCTCTGTCGCCCAGGCTAGAGTGCAGTGCCATCAGCCTAGCTCACAGCAACTCAAACTCCTGGCTCAAAGGATCTTCCTGCCTCAGCCTCCTGAGTAGCTGGGACTACAGGTGCACCCCACCACGCCTGGCTAATTTTCTCTACTTTTAGTAGAGACAGCATCTTGCACTTTCTCACGCTGGTCTCAAACTCCTGAGCTCAAGAGATCCTCCTGCCTCAGCCTCCCAGAGTGCAAGGATTATAGGTGTGAGTCACCGCACCTGGCCGTGACAAAGAACATTTAAAAATCTACTCCTTAGCAAATTTTAAGAACTGTTTACAATACATCGTTATTAACTACAGTCATCATGCTGTGCAATATACATCTCCAGAGCTTACTCCTCCTGTCTAGCCGAAACTTTGTATCCTTCAACGAACATCTCCCCATTCCCCGTCCCCCCCACACTAACTGTGCAACTTTCCTCTAAATCTCAAATTCTTTCAAGATAAAAAGTTTTTAAAAATTAATTTGGGTGGACAAATCTGAGGGCCTCAGAGGAGGGAGAACAGCAAAGAGCATCACACGGTAAAAGACCAACACAGAGGCGGCGACGCCAGGGCCGAGGTGCGGGAAGAGCGCAGTTCCACCCACCAGGAGCGGAGGGACGCTCTGACGGCCGGGCCCAGGGCTTCGGTGCCCAGCTGGGTGGGGGCCACGGTACCATGAGGCGCTGGAATTTGAGAGATTGTGGCATCTAAAACCCACAATGTTAAAAAAAATGGAACTTTTGTAATAACAGTGATGTTCAGTCCGTTGATCTTCTTAGGACGACAATCACTAATAAGGATGTGAAGTTGCCAAAGAAATCTCTAGCACAGTTCCCTGCTTACATAAATAGAACAGCTGGACAAGGGGTGCGAAGTCCGGAGAAGCTACGCAAGGTGATCTATTGCACAGAGAAAGTCTGTCATTCTTTTCCAAATCCTTGTTACAGGAGAAACAACAACAACAACCAAAACTCAAACAAACAAACAAAGACCCCCCCGCCAAAACGTGTTCTCTAGAAGTGGGAAGTGTGACATGGCAAACAAAGAAAATGAGCTGGCCGGTGCAGGCCACCTGCCTGAAATACCAGGCCGTGGTAGTCAAACACATTTGGTAAACTCCGGTGACTTTGGTTCTTCCCAAACAGCAAACCCATCATTAGAACAGTGGGCATTTTGTGCTTCTGTTTTGTTGAAGTTTCCCAGGCCCATGATGCGACAGCATGGTTCTGTTTGGGAGGAAATTGAGACTAAATGCAGCTTTGACTTTCTGGAGGAAGAGAAGCATGAGTGAACCTGTAGCTGTTTGGTGAGGAGAGGTGACCTTTGTGTTGTAGAGGATGCCTGCCCGTCTCTCCAACAGGTCACAGGGAAAGAAACAGCACATCTCACCTGGCTGCTGTGTAGCCTTGCTGTCTCCAGCAAAGTCATTACTCAAAGCAAATTTGAAGACTATGTAACAGTTGGTCTATGCTGCCTTCAAGCAGTCATAAAAAGAGGTGGTCAGAACTATCACCCCAAACAGAGATTATAAGTAATAGAAATATTCAGATTTTAAACAGCAATTAAGTTGACCGTGGGAACAGTAAAACCATCTCACGGTGGTTCCAGGATATACTGGCAGTATAGCTGAGGATGCAGGTGCCTGCCTATTACAGTCGCACAGACAAGTTTTGTTGTCTAAAGAATGCTTGTTTATTCTTGAAACATCCCCAGACCAGAGATTTCCAGAAAGATGTCTCATCTGAGAACCATGAATTGTGGGAGAAATCTAAACTTTTATTTTTTTTAAGCCACCAAACCCTTAAAATCTACTTTACTTTTAAGTGGGAAAATATATAAAAAAGAGTAGATTCAATTTCAACAAACGGAAAGTGCACTATGAAGACTGTCCATCTTTGCAGCAGTTAGGATTTGTATGGTTATTTGTTCAATATGGCTTATGAACTAGTGGGTCTTGGCCGGGTGCGGTGGCTCACACCTATAATCCTAGCACTCTGAGAGGCCGAGGCGGAAGGATCGCTTGAGCCCAGGAGTTTGAGGTTGCTGTGAGCTGGGCTGATGCCACAGCACTCTAGCCCAGGCAACAGAGTGAGACCCTGTCTCAAAAAAAAAGAAAAAAGAAAAGGAACTAGTGTGTCTTAATATAATCTGAATATTGCATAAGAATATAATTTATAGTATATTAAAAATAATATAGGATTTATTGCTAGGAACCAAGACCAATCATCATTAATTTTTTAAGACTGTGTTTTATTTATTTATTTAACTTTTTCAGAGACAGGATCTCACTCCATCACCCAGGCTGGAGTACAGTGGCTGGATCGTAGCTCACTGCAGCCTCGAACTCCTGGGCTCAAGTGATCCTGTCTCAGCTTCCCAAGTAACTGGGACTACAGGCATGCACCACCAGGCCTGGTTAATGTTTTAATTTTTTGTAGAGACAGAGTCTCACTATGTGGCCCAGGCTGGTCTTGAACTCCTGGCCTCAAGCCATTCTCCTGCCTTGGCCTCCCAAAGTGCTGGGATTACAGGTATGAGCCACCCCGCCCCACCAGAAATCATGTGTTAGATCGGAGATTTTACATTTACGTAGAATTTTGTTATTGAAGCCTGTTTCACATTGTTTAAAACTTGAGAATATCTCTAATATCTCTGATTTGAGGGGAGCAGGTCAACATGCTCTGTATTTATGTTTTATGCCTATTTAAAATAAAATAGGGCAACTATTTGTATGAATCCTTAACTGGAAATGTCCATGGAGTTGGCTAATTTACATTCACTTTTGTTGCATATAGATTTCTAATATTTTCAGTTCTCTACCATTTAAGCTTCCTTCAAGTAAATTCACTAAATTAAAAAAAAAAAAGTAGAGAGGTGGGAATAGCTATGTTAGATGAACAGCATAAAAGAGAGGAGTGATGAAGAACAAGGTTGGAACTTGAAAGAGCCAGAGCCAGATTATGGAACGACGTGGGTGTCAGTCTGAGTAGTGGGAAGTCCCTGAGGTTCTGAGCCAGGCAGTGAAGGGTCATGGCTGTGCATCAGGAAGGCTAGGCTGGCAGCCGTATCTGGGACCAATACGTATTATTGTGATTATGAAGGAGTTAATGAGGGTTTGAATCAGGGAAGTGGCCGTGAGACCAGAGAACATGAGGTGACTATAGGAGAACCGTTAAAGGGAATTGACAAGACTTCGTAACTGACCGAACGTGAAGGCAAGGGAGGGGAAGGAGTCCAAAATGATGCTGAGCTTTCAAGCCTGGGAACTAGATGGCAGTATAAACAGAAACCAATTAATACAAGAACAAGAGCAGGTATAGGGAAATAGAAATGAAATAAATTATATAGGTAGCTTTTAATGTGCAAATGGAAAATCTGTTTCTATCCAGGGGGCAGTTGGAAATTAGGGATTCAGGCTTGGGAAAGAAGCATAGATTCCCTTTAAGGAGAAAAGGAAATACAGTCAGCTTTCCAAAACCAGGGGTTCTCCATCTGTAAATTCGACCAACCACAGGTTGAAAATATTCAGGAAAAAAAAATGGATGGTTGCATCTTTACCGAACATGTACAGACTTCTTTTCCTTGTCATTATTCCCTTAAAAATACAGTATAACAGTTATTTACATAGTATTTACATTGCATTAGGTTTTATAATTTGCAGATGATTTAATATATATGGGAGGATGTGTATACATAGGTAACATGCAAATGCTATGCCTTTTTTTTTTATCAGGGACTTGAGCATCCATGGATTTTGGCATCCATGGGCGTCCTGGAACCAATCCTGCATGGATACCAAAGGAAGACTGTGCTCATTGCTTCTTCATGCTCAATATCAATCAGTGCCCTTCCTGAATCCAACCCATGTTCTTGAATCCAACATGGTTCTTGATGGAATGGAGTGCCAGGTAGCTAGGAGTTTAGATGTTGCATCTGCGCCAGATGTGAGTACATAATAAACTTAAATGCATAAAAAAGAGAAGCTCATTTAACCATGGTAGGTTTCAATAGCTTATAAAGTATGGTCTCTAGAGAAAAATAGCTAGAGGTATAATTTTAATAACACTTTACCATGGGATATGATGATGACTTCCCCACTGATGAATCATTGTTCTTATGGTTGATTAAAACACACTTGATCACAGGCAGATCTTGATTTGTAATGGTCCCAAATGTCATTGCTGAAAAAAGAACTGTAAAACAAAATAAAAACAATGATGTTGACACATGTGCACCTTAAAAAGAAATATGTATTTATCTTACAACAAAACAAAAAACAAAATGTAATCAGGGAGGACTGGCCAACGTGGAAGTATGTAGGGAATTCAGTTTCATAGAGGCAAGTCTATTTTAAATCAAGAGCAGAGGTATGTCGAGCAGGGCTATCCAATAAAATGATCTGCAGCGATGGAAATGTTCTATACCTGTGCTGTCCAATACAGCACTCACTAGCTACACGTGGCTATTAAGCTTTTGAAAAGAGGCTAATGTGACTGAGGAACTGATCTGTACACAAGCCATTCTTTTTTCTTTACTGATGCTTGTAGAATCTTGTCTTTGTAACCAGTGCCTAAAAGTTTTGAAATTATGTGCTTTGTTGACAATCTATTTTCACCCACTGCGCCAGGTACTCAGTGGCCTTTCCAATCTAGAAATTCATATCCCTCTGGAGTTTTCTTGAATTATTTCTTTGATTCCTTCTTTCTCCCTCACTTTCTGTTCTATTATTTAGATATTTTTCCCAAATGACTGACAATCCTTGGCAGTGTGTCTATCATGAGCTCTGTGCACATGGTGTGGCCTGTTGCTTGATATTCTCTATAAGTTTATCTTTAGGTCTTTTCTCATAGGCTGGTCAGATTCCCCAGACACTTTTCTCTCTTGCCTATGACCTGTCTTCTGGGAGCCGGTGCTGGCAATTTATACCCTTGTGGGGGTCCTACAGTAGAGAGCAGGCTGCCTCTCAGCTTTCTCAACCTTCAGCTATGATTCAGCTTTCTTCAATTCTTTTAAAGTTCTCAAAATTTTGTTATGTTCTCCTCCTCCATTCTCTTTGCTTTTATGTTTATATTTTTTACTGTTTGGGGTTCTTTTCAGAGCTTTATTGAGGGATAACTGACAAATAAAAGTTGCATATATTTACACATGCCATGATATTTTGGTATACGTATACAGTGTGAAATGAATACCAAAATCAAACTAACTAACTCATCCATCAGCTCACATACTTATCATTTTTTTGTGGTGAGAACGTTTAAGATCTCATATATCTTTAAAAACTTTTTTTTACTGTCATCGAGGCAGGAGATAAACGTATGTATGTGTTCAACCATTTCTGTAACCTCATAACCTGAGACAGTCTCAGAGAGTTTAAGAACTTTTCCTGCCCCGCTCTGTAATGTTTTTTTAAAATAGTTTTATTAGGTATAATTAACTTATCATAAATTACACACATTATAAGTAAACAATTTGGTAAGTTGATATATATACGCCTGTAAAACCATCACCACAATCAAGATAGTAAACTTATCCATCACTCCCCAAAGTTTCCACATGACCCTTTGTAACCCCTCCCTCCTACCAACCCCACGCCCCTGTGCTCAAGCCACCTCTGATCTGCTCGCAGTCACTATAGATTAGTTTGAATTTTCTGGAGTTTCATCCAAATGGAATCATACAGTATGAACTCTTTTTTAAGGGGGAGGGGCCTGGCTTCTTTCATTCTGTGTTTTTGAGATTTGTCCATATTGTAGTATATATCAGTGGTTCATTCCTTTTAATGGCTCAGTAGTAATCTATTAAATAGATATAACACAATATTTTAATCCATTCACCTGTCTGTAGACATTTGAGTTCTTTCCATTTTTGCTTACAAATAAAGCTGCTATGTGCTCCTTGATCCATGAGAAAAGGCAGGAATTAAAAAAAATTTTTAAGTGAAAAATTAAATAAAATACATTTTAAAAAACCCAATGAAGCTGCTATGAACATTTGTGTAAAAGTCTTGGTATGGACTTTCATTTCTCTTGGGTAAATATTATACCAAAGAGTTGAATGTCTAGGTCACACGGTAGATGTCTGTGTAACTGAAGAAAGTGCCAAACTGTTTTCCAAAGAGATTTTATCATTTTATACGGGAATTCCAGTTGTGTCACGTCCCCACCAACATTTGGTGCAACGAGACTTTTTAATTTTAGCCTTTCTAATAGGTATGTTATGTCTCATTGTGGTTTTTAATTTGCATCTTCCTACTGACTAATGTTGTTGAGCACCCTTTTGGATGCTTCTAGACATTCTATAACTTCTTTGGTAGTGTGTCTGTTCACATATTTTGCCCAAATCAAATCTTTTTTAAGGGGTTGCGTATTTTATTATTATTGAGTTTTTAAATTGACAAAAATTGTATGTACTCATGGAGTACTATGTGACGTTGTAATATAGGTATGCATTGTGAAATGATTAAGTCAAGCTAATTAACATGTACATCACTGTGGTCTTGATTTGCATTTCCCTGATTATTAGTGATGTTGAGCATTTTTCCATAAACCTTTTGACCATTTGTAAACAATGTCTTATATATTTCAAAGAAGCTAGAGGAGAGGACTTGCAAAGTTCCCCACACATAGAAATGGTAAGTACTCAAGATGATGGATACCCCAAATACCCTGACTTGATCATTACAGGCATTCTATGCCTGCAACAAAATATCACAGGAACCCCATAAATATGTAAAATACTATGTACCAATAAAAAAAAGCATCACATCATGCACTTATTTTTTCATGGTGAAAACATTTAGAATCTATTCTCTTAGCAATTTTCAAATATACAATGCATTTTTTTAATATGAGCATATTGACATTTATTTATCCATCCATCCATGGAATTAACAAATGAGTACCTGCTATGGCCCCAAAAAGAGAAAATATATTACAAAACATAATCAAAGGCTGACATTTATTTTGTTTTGTTTTATATAATGCATTATTATTAATTACAGTCGTCATGCTTGTACAAAAGAACTCCAGAACTTATTCCTCCAGTCTAGCTAAAACTTTGTACCCTTTATTATTGAGTTTTGAGAGCTTTTAAAAATATATATTCTGGATAGGAGTCCTTTATCAGATATGTAATTGGCAAATATTCTCTGCAAATCTGTGACTTGTTTTTTGAAGACTAGAAATTTTTAATCTTGAAGATGTCCAATTTATCATTTTTCCTTTTATGGATCATGCTTTTGGCTTTGTATCTAAAAAATCTTCACCCAATCTAAAATCAGAAGGGTTTTTTCATAGAAGTTACATAGTTTTAGGTTTTACATTGGTTTCACATTCACATTTTAGCTTTACCTTTAGGTCTATGATCCATTTTGAGTTAATTTTCATATGATATGACATATAGATCAATATGAATATCCAATTGTTCCAGTACCATTTGTCGAAAGACTGATTTCTCCACTGAATTACCTTTACACTTTTGACAAAATAAATTGACCAAATATTTCTGGTCTATTTCTGGAATCACTATACTGTTCCATTAATCTGTTGGTCTATCTGGATGCCAATTCCACATTGTCTTGATTGCTGTTGCTTTATAATAAGCCTTGAAATCAAGTATTGTACTTTCTCTAACTTTGTTCTTCTTTTCAAAGTTGTTTTGGGTGTTCTACGTCTCTTTCATTTCCATATGAACTTTAGAATCAACTTCTCAATTTCTGAAAAAAGATCCACAGGGATTTTAATAGGGATTTCACTGAATCAGTAGATCAATTTGGGCAACTTACATTTTAGCAATATTGAGTTTTCCAATACATAAACATGGTATATCGCTTCTTTTGTTTAGGGATCCTTTAATTTCTCTTAGCGATGTTTCATAGTTTTCAGTGCATGCATCTTGCCCATCTTTATCCCTGTTTGATATTTTTGGATGATATTTTGGTATTTTTCACTTCAATTTCTGATTGTTATTTGCTAGGATATATAAAGATGATTGATTTTTTCCCACACTAACTCCTACAAACTTACCGAACTCACCTATTCATTGTAGTCACTTCTTTTTAATGTTCTATAGGATTTTCTACATAGATTATCATGTCGTCTGCAAATAAATACAGTTTTACATCTTCCTTTCCAATATGGATGCTTTTCATTCATTTTCTTGTCTTATTACACTGGCTACAATCTCCAGTACAATATTGAATAGAAGTAGTGAGAGTGGGCATCTTTACCTTGTTTTTGATCTTAGGAGAAAATATTTATTCTTTTACCATTAAATATGAGGTTAGCTATTGGTTTTTCTCTGTTGCCCAAGCTGGAGTGCAGGGATGTGAACATAGCTCACTGCAACCTCCAACTCCTGGGCTCAAGCAATCCTCCTGCCTCAGCCTCTTGAGTAGCGAGGATGACAGGAGTGTGGCTGCTATGCTCGGCTCATTTTTAAAAATTTTTTTGTAGAGTCAGGATCTCACAATGTTGCACAGGATAGTTTCAAACTCCTGGCATCGAGTGATCCTGCCACTTCAGCTTCTCAAAGTACTAGGATTACAGGTGAAAGCCACCATGCCTGGCCCAGCTATTGGGTTTTCATAGATATGCTTAATTAGTTTGAGGAAGATCACTTCTTGTTTTTTTAATTTTTTAGTTATTTTATATATTTTTTTCTATCACTTGCTCCACATGGATCACTTCTATTTGTAGCTTGCTGAGAGGTTTTATCAGTGATAGATGTTGAATTTTGTCAAATGCTTCTTCTGTATCTACTGAAATGATCATACAAATTAGTTTTTGTTCTATTTTTTTAGCAGCATTTCTTTTTTAGTCTGTGAATATAGTAAACTGCATTGATTGGTTGTCAAATGTTAACCAACCTTGCATTCCTGCAATAAACACTAGTTGGATATCATGTAATATCTTTTTTATATACCATTGAATTCAATTTTTTTAAATATTACTAAGAATTTTTGCATTTACATTCATGGCAGTTATTTGTCTATAGTTTTAATATCTTCGTCTGGTTTTGGTATCAGAATAATGGTGGCCTCATAAGTGTTACCTTTTTTTCAATATTCTGGACAAGTTTGTATAGAATTGGTTCAATTTCCTCTTTAAATGTTTGGTGGATTCCGCAGTGAAGCCATCTGCTCCAGTAGTTTTCAGTGTGGGAATATTTTTAACTACATATTCAATTTCTTTATTATAACATGATTTAGGTTATCAATTTTTCTTGAATGAGCCTTGGTAGTATCTGTCTTTCAAGGAATTTTTCCATTACATAAATGTTGTCAAAGTATAGGCATAAAGTTGTTAAGAGTATTTACATATTGTTTTTTTAATATGTGTAGATTCTGTAGTGATGTTGCCTCTCTCATTCCTGATATCAGCAATTTATATCTTCTCTTTTATTTTCCTGATCAGTTTGGCTAGAGGTTTATCAGTTCTACTGATCTTTTACTGCTCTTGGTTACATTGATTTTCTTTACTTTTTTGTTTTCTTTTTTATTTCATTATTACTGTATTTCCTTTATTTTGCTTACATGGGTTCAATTTGCCATTTTTCTCCTGTTTCTTATGCTTGAATTAGATGTCATTGATTTCGGATCTTTATTCTTTGCTAATATAACTTATAGCATTATAATTTAATTCTATAATTAATAAATGATTCTTTATTAATTAATAATTTAATGTTATAAATTTCCTCTTAAGTACTGCTTTAGGGCATCCCACAAATTCTGACACATTTAATTTTTATTCAATTAAAATATATTTTAATTTATCTTTTGATTTCTTCTTTGACACATGGGTTATTAAAAATTGGGTTATTTGGTTTCCCAAGATTTAGGATTCTTCCAGATATCTTCCTGTTATTAATTTTTAATTTAATACCATTGTAGTCAGAAGATATACTTTGTATGTCTTGAATCTTTTAAAATTTACTGAAACTTGTTTTATGGTTCAGAATATGCTCTGCCTTGGTAAGCGTATCGTGTGCCCTTGAAAAGATGCGTATTTACCCAATGTTGGTTGAAATGTTACATAAATGTGATCAGGTCAAGCTGCTTGATAATGTTGTTCAATTCTTCTGTATCTTACTGATTTCTTTCTCCTTGTTTTATCAATTATTGAAGGAGGAGTGCTGAGCTGTTTGTATATCATTGTGGATTTGTCCATTTCTCCTTGCAGTTCCATCGAATTTTACTCCATGTATTCTCAAGCTCTGTCATTAGATGCATAAATGCTTAGGATTTTTATGTCCTTTTGATGCGTCTAGCCTTATAGCATTATGAAATGGCTCTTTTTGTTCCTAGCAATATTTTTTTCTCTGAAATATACTTTGCATAATATTATGATAGCCCCCCTAGGTCTCTTTTGACTAGTGTTAGCATGGAATATTTTTTTCCATCCATTTACTTTTAACCTATTTGTGTCCTCATATCTAGGACAGGTTTAATTTATGCAGCATATAGTTGGGCCTTGCTGGGTTTTTTAAACCAAATCTGACAACTTCTGCCTTTTAATTGTGATATTTAGATCATTTAAATTTAATGAGATAATTGACATGAATATTGACATGTTTTATATTTGTCCTGTCTGTTTTTTTTATTCCTTTTCACTCTTTTTCTGCTTCCTTTGGGAAAAACTGAGTTTTTTTTTTTTTTTTTTTTTTTTTTTTTTTTTTTTTTTTTTTTTTTTTTTTTTTTTTGGAAAAATTTATTTTTTTTTTTTTTTTTTTTTTATGATTCTGCTTCCTTTTCTTTCCTGGATTATTAGCTATAATGCTTTGTTATTTTAGTAGTTGCTTTAAGGTTTACAGTACACATCTTTACCTTAACACAGTCTATCTTTAGGTGCTGTTATACCATTTCATATATAAAATTAGAACCTTACAACAGGAAGTTTCCATTTCACCCTTTTCGGGCTTTGTGCTGTTGCTGTTACACATTGTACTTCTACATAAATTATAAATTCCTCAAGATACTATTATTATTTTTGCTTTAAACAGTCAATTATCTTTTAAAAGGGATTTAAACAATAAGAAAAAGTCTATATTTACTTGCATAGTTATTGTTTCCAGTATTTTTCACTCCTCTGTGTAAATCCAGATTTTCATCTTATATTATTTTCCTTCTGCCTGAAGAACTTTCTTTAGCATTTCTTATTATGCTAGACTGTAGTGATTATTTATTTTCAGTTTTTGTACATCTGAAAAAGTATTTCTTTCCTCTTCATCTTTGAAATGTATTTTCTTTGGATATAAAATTCTACATTCATATGATTTTGCTTCGGTCCTTTAAAGATGTTGTCTTGCTATCTTTTGACTTACATTGTTCATGACAAGAAGTCTGCTAAATGAATGTATCTTTTTTCTCTGGATGCCTTTAAGATTTTCTCTTGCCAGGCATGGTGGCTCACACCTGTAATCCTAGCACTTTGGGAGGCCAAGGATCACTCAAGGCCAGGAGTAACTAGCCTGGGCAACTTAGTGACACCCCATCTCTAAAAAAAAATACATATATTTTTTTTCTCTCTATCACTGGCTTTAACCAATTTGATCATAATGAGCCTTTTGTAGTTTTCTTCATGAGCCATGTGCTTGGGTTTCACTGGGCTTCTTGGATCCGAGGGTTTATCATTTTTATCAGATTTGGAAAATTTTCCTCTATTATTTCTTCAAATATTTATTATGTCCTCATCCTTCCCTTCATTCTCTCCTTCAGGGACTCTAATTGCATGCATATTTGACCACCTGAAGTTCTACAGCTCACTGATTCTCTGTTCATTTTATTGAATATTTTTTCACTGTTCATTTGGAGAGTTTCTATTGCTATGACTTCAAGTTCACTAATCTTCTCTTCTGCAGTGTTTAATCTGCAGTTACTAATTTTATCATGTGTAATTATAGTTTTCATCTGTAGAAGTTTAATTTGGGTACATTTTTATACTTACTATGGCTCTGCTTAACATGTACAATCTTTCCTCAAACTTAGGGAAAATATGGAAAATTGTTATAATAATTGTTTTAATGTTCTTACCTACTAATTCCATATTCTATGTCATTTCTCGGTCCCTTTTGGATAACTAATTTTTTCCTTATTATAAATTGAATTTTTCTCCTTCTTTATTTGTCTAGTAATTTATAACCGAGTGTCAGACATTGTGAATTTTATCTGTTGTCAGATGTCTTTGTACTCTACTAAATATTATTGAATTTTTTTTTCTGGGATACAATTAAATTTATTGTAAACATTTTGTCCTTTCAGATCCTGCTTTTGAGCTTGGTTAGGTGGGACCAGAGAAGCGTTTGGTCTAGGGCTAATTTTTCTCCACTAGTGGACTTCATCGGAATTGATAACTTCTGCTCTTCAAAAGACATTGTTAAAAAAATGAAAAGGCAAGACATAGACTGGAGAAAATATTTTCAAAACACATCTTTGACGAAGGACTTATATTCATAATACACAAAGAATACTTTAAACCCAATAAAAAATGGGCAAAAGATATTAGAAGACACTTCACTAAAAAAAAGAAAAATAGGATGGCAATTAAGCACACAAAAAGACGCTTAGCATTATTAGTCATTAAGGAAATACAAATTAAAACCACAAAGACATATTGCTATACCCCTATTAAAATGGTTAAAGGACAAAAACAAAAAACTGACAATACCACATATTGACAAAGATACTGAACAATTGCAACTCTCATACATTGTTGGGGCAGATGAAAAATGGTACAATTACTTTTAAAAACAGTTTGGCAGTTTCTCATAATGTTAAACATTCACTTAGCATACAATCCAGCAGTACAATACCACTCCCAGGTATTTACCCCAAAGAAATTAAAACCTATACTCACACAAAAACCTGTATTCAAATATTTATAGCTGTTTTATTCATAATTGCCAGAAACTGGAAGCAAACAAAGGACCAGGTGGCTGGTTAATGCAGAAGCAAACTGTGGCATCTCCGTACAACAGAATACTACTCAGTAATAGAAAGGGAAAATTACCGATATACATAACAACAGATAAATCCCAAATAATTGTGCTATGTGAAATAAACAGATTCACAGGCTATATATTGTAAAATTCCACTCATATGACATTCTGGAAAAGGAAAAATGATAGCAACGGAAAAGAGATTACTGGTTGCTAAGGATTGGGGGTAGGGACTGGGGCATAAAGGGACTTTTGGGGGGAATAGAAATGTTCTGTAAGTTGATGTATTTGACAGTTAAACTAGTAGAACTGTACAATAAAAAGGGTGAAATTTACTTTATGTAAACTGTACCTCAATAAACCTGACATTTAAAAAAACCCAGAGGAAGACTGCCCCCATCAATATTAAGGTTCCCCCCCCGCCCAAGAATCCATTCTAAAGGCTTAGTGGAAACTCCCAGAGTCCAGTTCCAAACACATGCCAAGTAATGAGGACAACTTTGGAATTGGAAACAAGCTCTCAAAGTGTTATACTTTGAAGGGACAGGACTGGGGTGGGGGTAGGGATACATTGGGAAAAATCCCGGCATTAATCTAAAATAAAACTTTATGGCCAGGTGCTGTGTCTCACGCCTATAATGCCAGCAATTTGGGAGGCCGAGGTGGAAGGATTGCTTGAAGCCAGGAGGTTGAGACCAGCCTGGGCAACATAGCAAGACTCCCTCTCTACAAAATTTTAAGAATTAGCCAGGTGTGGTGATGCACGCCTGAAGTCCCAGCTACTTGGTAGGCTTAGGAAGGAGGATAGCTTGAACTCAAGAGTTTGAGGCTGCAGTGAACTATGATTGCACCATAGCACTCCACCCTGGGCGACAGAGTGAGACCCTGTCTCAAAAAATAAATAAAAAGAAAAGAAAAGAAAACATTAGGTTAAAGTAAGATCTACTCTCACTGAAAGAATTGTGGATTTAGACATTATCAAACAAACGACAGGATGTCAAGACACCTTATTTTCAAGTTAAGTCTGCTGTGAGTCAAAGAGAACTGGAGAAGAGTTGGGGACAAGAGTTTCGAGTCCCTCTTTGGAATAATCAGCTTTGATAACTTTGAATTCGAGTGAGTCACTGAACCTCTTTGGGGCCCATTTTCCTCGTCTAGATAAATGAGAGCAGTAGACTAGGTGGCTCTAAGGTCCCGTTCTCTCCACTCATTCATTCATCCAATGTTCTTTCCCTGTAAATTCTCATGATTTAACTACCATCTATCTGCTCGTGAGTTCCAAACTCACGTCTCCTATGTGTGTCGCTATATATCTGGGTGGCCTCCCAGGAACCTTAAACTCAAATTGAACTTCCTAAACGTTCCCTCTCTCTCTCTTTTTTTTTCTCCATCTCTCTCTCTCCATATCTATCTTTCTCTCTCTCTTTCTCTCTCTCTCTCCCCCTCACTTAGTAGCAACACATCCGCTGTCACCGAGGCCAGAAACCCAGAAGCTGTTTTTGACTCCTCCTTCTCCCTCACAACCCATCACTCAGACAATTGCCAAGCCCTGACAGTTTGACTTCTTGATTATTCTCGAATCAATCCCCAGCTCTGCATCTCTATTACCATTGCCTTAATTCAAGCCATCGTTGTCATCTCTGGCCTGGACAACTGCCAACAACATCCTAGCTGGCCTCTCTGCCACAGTACTGTTGGCCCAATATCTGTCCTCCACACAGACACCAGAATTGTCTTTCTAAAATACACATCGGGATGGTTGCAGTGTCTCATGCCTGTAATCCAAGCACATTGGGAGGCCGAGGCAGAAGGACCACTTGAGCCCAGGAGTTTGAGAACAGCCTGGGCAACACAGTGAGACCCTCATCTCTACAAAAAATTTGTAAAAATTAGCCAGGTGTGGTGGCACATGCCAGTAGTCCTAGCTACTTGGAATGCTGAGCCAGGAGAATGGCTTGAGTCCAGGGGTTTGAGGTTGCAGTGAGCTATGATCACGCCACTGCACTCCAGTCTGGGTGACAAGTGAGACCCTATCCCACCAAAAAAACCAAAACAAAACAAAAACAAAAGCAAGCAAAAATTACAAATCAGAGCATGTTACTCTTCTGCTTAAGACCCTCCACAACCAACAGCAATGGTTCTTACCCCTTTTATTGAGTCACAGACCCCTTTGAAAATCTGATGAAAGCAATTAACCCACTCTCCATTAAAAACAAACAAACATATACACATGTGCTCACACACACACACACACACAAACACACATACACACACACACATGGATATAATTAATCCCTTGAAATCCACCCAGAGACTCTTAGTCTACATGATAAAGTCCAAGCCCCCTATCGCATCGCCAAAACTCACGCATGATGCATTATGCTCAGGCACTTCTGACTTTTATTAAAAAATATCCATTGAACAGTCTTTAAACCACTTGCTGAGTTACAACTTTATAAATCACAGTTACTCTAATACTGGGGACCTTATACATTGTGTCCCAGCAACCCAGAATGGATTCTAGTTTTCGCTCTGCTCTGTGTTTGTTTCTTCTGTACTTTTTTCCTTGCCGCCCTATTCACCTGGAATACCCTCCCCTCTTCTTCCCTGTCAGGTCTTGCTTATCCTCCAGCAGTGGCTCTGCCATCACCTCCTCCTGGCAGCTTCGCCTGATTGTCTGAGTCCGGGTTACAGGCTCAGCCTCTGTGCCTATTTCTAAATTGCACTGCGATTTTCCATCTTTCTACGTGTCTGACTTTTCCCACGACACCTCCAACATTAGATGGTGAGCTCCGAAGGTCGGAGACCGTACTGTGCAGCGCTTAACACACGTCCTGGACATGGACAGTGCTCGAAAGTGTCTATGGAAGGAGGAAAAGAGGGAAAGAGGGTGGGAAGGAGAGAGAAAAGGAGGGAATGAGAAAGGAAGAGAGATCTTGTGACTCTAATGATTTCTTCAGACTTTATATATCTTTCTCTCTAAAGCACTTGCCTAACACGGAGTGCAGCTGTGCTTTACAGGTATTGTCTGACAAGGAGAAAGGCACTGCTTATCTCCTTTCCACAAATGAGGAACTTCAGTGCAGAGAAAGTCCCCGCTGGAGTAGAGAGCACATGTTTCCTAACGGTGTTGTTAGCCCTAATATACCTCTCTGCATCGCCTCCAAGAACAGAATACCTTAACATCAGGAAAATCAGAACTCGAATACCAAAGTATTTGAAGACTGAATTCAGTGACTATCTTACAATCAAAACACAATATTTTAAAGAAATAATGGCAATATCCTGCTTTAGTGTAGACTGTAAATAATTTTATGGAGGATTCTTGGCTGCCAATTGACCTTATAATGACGACAGTAAAAAATATTTTTACGGTTTAACCTAAAAAAATAACAATAGTTCCTCTTTTAGGATCTTATGCAATTCCTCTAGCCACAAAAGAACACTGTGTGTACTTTACATTATTTTTAAATTTCCTTCACATGTGTTGGTACCCAAAGAACAGAACCGCATGAGTCAAATTAACGACCATCGGCGACTTCTACAAAAGCTTTCATTACTTCAGGACCGCTGATGATACAGCCACAGAAAGTATTCACTAGGAGTAACTAAGTCACTTAGGTAGCAAGCTCACAGACTCTTCGACTAGGACTACCTGAGAAGTGGCTAAAGCTTTTTGGGAGGTCATGGAAAGACTCTTAAGATCACAAAATCACCTGATGAAAACCAAAAAGCTCTACTCAGACAAAGCACCTAGCGTGAGATTCACAGGAGAGTGCTACCGCAGAGTGAGTGAAGGTGAGGGCAAGTGGCGGGACCAAGCCAAGCAAGCTGTGAAGCCGGCTAAGCCCATTTCCAGTCCTCCTATTTCCCCTCTCCAAATTCTTATTCCTATCATCCGCAAGGTCCCTTTCGAAGTCCAAAAAATGATAAAATACAGTACTCTTGAGATTATTTGCTTGTTGTCAAATCAAAACCTTTACCCAGAGATTAAGGCAATGTCTGGTGGGTACTGGGGAGTTAGCAAGATTGAATTTCTTGAACGCCGAATGACAGGGGCTCCTGTCACACAGCAAATGAGAAGATCAGAGAAACACAAAGAACTATGGAGCTGTGACTGGCTCGGAGCCATCCTGTGGGCTTCTCAAGCGAGCAGGAATGCCCTCTGGGCATAAAATGTGGTCAACGAATTTGGTCAAAAAACCATTTAGAAAAGGGCTTCTTTCCAAGACCTGAAAGACGGCCATATTTATCTCGGGAACAGTTCATTTCTTTTATTTTAAATAGAAGGGCATTTTCTTTCCCATAAGCATTAAGAACAGACTATATATCCATATTTAAGTAGTTTCAGGAGGCAAAAAACCTGGCATCCCTATTCTGACCTGGCGGAAGCTTCCTTCACTGAAGCGTGCTGTTTCTAATCTACAGATAGTTGGTGGTCGGAACTGTGTTGTAGCCACGCGCAGTGGCTCATGCCTGTAAGCCAGCACTTTGGGAGGCTGAATTCAAGACCAGCTTGGGCAACCCAGTGAAACCCCATCTCTACAAAAATAGAAATATTAGCTGATGGCACAGGCCTGTAGTCCCAGCTACTGAGGAGGTCTCAGAGGCAGAGAATCATGTGAGCCCAGGAGTTCGAGGCTGCAGTGAGCTATGATCGCACCACTGCACGCCAGCCTAGGTGACAGAGAGACTCTGTCTCTAAAAAAGAAAACAACAACAACAAAAACTGTATTGGAAAGTTTAACTAAAAGAAAGCTCACGCCGAAATGCTTTTCCTGAGGGACAGGCAACGATCATTCATTTCTTAAATAGAATAAAACTGGTTATTTATCCATAAGTCCCCCACCCCCATCTCTTTCGTCTTTGTACCCCTTGCGCCCAGCACAGAAATAGATATTCAATGCAAGTTTGTTAAATAAAAAATTTTTTCTTTCTTTCTCATGCATGCTTTCTCCTCATTTTTCTTATCTGAAGTCTTCCCTGGGATTATAAGGAAGTCTTCCTCCTCCACGTTTAATATCTCATTACCTGATTGTTTTTCAGTTAAATGATAGGAGAATACAACAATAAGAAGTCTTTACTGATAACTAAGAGTTACCGAAAGTGCCTTTTTAGTTACAAAAAGTAGATCCATTCTTTAATGGAAAGCAAGTAGTTCACAATTAAACCTAAGAGGATCATTTTCTATCGATAGACAGGAAGTATCTAAGAAGAAATGAATAGCCAACCTACACCTACCTATATGAGGGCAAGAATTAGAACGAGACTTTTAGAGTTGGAGGGGACTTTAACATCAGGTCACCGGGCCTGGTCTCCCATCCAATACAAACCAAGCTTTGCCCGGCACCTCTTCCTTCACCCCTCCTGAATCCTGCCCCCTCGGGCTAGCAGCTCACAAGAAGGCAAATAAAGTAAGATAAGCAAGGAGGGCAAAATGAGGAATTTAAGGCTTTCAATCTACATTTTCTGACACTAGTGCAAGAGATAGTATCCGAATTCTTGAAATATTGAAATAGCCCTCTCTGTCCAGTATCAGCACACAATGCAGATAAGGCCCTGAGGGAGCACATTCCCATTCTTTAAATGCCACTTGGAAGGCTTCACCCTTATTCATGAAAGGTAGTGCTGACAATATAAGGGAGCGAGACTCTGTCTCAAAAAAAAGACAAAAAAAGACATGAGGAACTGCTATACACTGCTAGTGGGAATGTAAATTGGTACTACCACTTTGGAAAACTGTTTGACAGTATCTACCAAAACTCAACATACACACCTTCCTACAATCTAGGAATAATCCTAAGGGAAAAGGGTGTTTATGTTGACTAAAAAATATGTGAAACAATGTTCATTACACAAAATCAGGAACAACTTACATGTTCTTCAACAATAGAATGGATAAAATAAATTGTAGAGCCAGGTGTAGTGGCTCATGCCTGTAATCCTAGCACCTTTGGGAAGTGGAGTTGGGAGGATCACTTAAGGCCAGAAAGTTGAAACCAGCCTGGGCAACATAGCAAGACCCCATTTCTACAAAAAATAAAAAATATTAGCTGAACGTCATGGTGCACACCTATAGTCCCAGCTACTTGGGAGGGTGAGGCAGGAGGATTGCTTGAGCCCAGGAATTTGAGGGTGCAGGAAGCTATGATCATGCCACTGCACCCCAGCCCAGGTGATGGAGCGAGATCCTGTCTTGATAAATAAATAAATAGCAATGTCTATTTATACCAAGGAATGGCACCAGCAGCTAAAAAAGAAGAAGAAGAAGAAGAAGAAGAAGAAGAAGGAACCACTGCTACAGAGAACAAGGTTGGATTTCATGATCACAATGTTGAGTAAAAGAAGCTGGACATAAAAGAGTACATAATGATGATTTGGTTTACATAAAGTTGAAAAACAGGCAAAAGTATTCTATGGAATTAGAAGTCAGGATAGTGGCTAACTTGGGGGTAGAGGAGGAGGGTATTGATGGAGAGGGTGGAGCTAGAACTACTCTGTTTCTTGACTCAATAGTGGCTATGTGAGTGCATACATATAAGAAAACTAGAGGAGATACACTCTTAAGATTTGTGCATATTTACTGACTGCCAATTATACTTCATTTAGAAAAATCTGGAGGGAGAGATATAAAAATTTCTGAGATCTTTCTTAAATATAAAAAAATTCAATGCAGCTTATAGTTGCAAATATTGATGTTTATATTTTTAGGAAGCCTATTATGCTACTGAAAAAGGCACTTACTACTTAATATCATTCATAACAAAAAGCTAACATTTTGTATTAACAGAATTTGAAAAACATATTGTACTATACATTTGAAATATATATATTTACCAAGCAGTAAAGATAAATGTTTAATGTACAATGTGTTTTTCCACTTTCTTCCCTTACTTTACAGTTCTTACTCTTTATAATTCTGAATTATTTGTAACAGAAGCTATTGGAAATAATTCCTGCACATATATATTGCAACTATTTTCTCTATTTGCCACAGAGACTTGAAGTTAGAATCGTAGAATTTCAGAGCTAAAAGGGACACAGCCAGACTCCCTCACTGGACAGATGCTGGCCCCAAGGTTGCAGACCTAGGGCAGGAACCCGAGCTCCCAGGCTTCCAGAACTATGTCTCCTTCAACCCAAATTCGATTCAACCCTCATATCTTTCCAAATAGAAAGCTGACACGAACCGGATGGAAGGGTGTTTTTTTTTTTTTCTCCCCAGTAACAACTATGCAAGCCAGCAGATTATCTGCGGACAGTCCTCGGAGTCCTTGAAAACCCACTGGGGTTTAATGCCGGAATAAAAAGAACGTGTAGGAGAAAGGGACAGCTAGTATTTTAATATGTAAATCCTGTTTACATAATATTTCCAAAGTAACTATTCGTTGATCCAACCGAAATTTGGCGGAGGTAGGGGGTCGGTGCTGGGGATGACTCCCTCTGGGGGAGAAGGCGGCCGCGTTTCCCATCAGAGTTCGTTCCACAAATCAAAACCTCCAAAGGAGAGTTAAAGACGCCACCCAAGAGTCTGCAGCATCCCGGGGTCGGTCCAGGCGAGGTCCCCGGCCACCTGGGGCCAAGCTCACGGCTGCAGACTCACACCGACTGCCCAGCACCCGAGCGCGCCGGCCGAGCGGGCGGCCGCTGCAGCCCCCGACCCCGCGCAGTGCCTTGGCGAGGCCGCCCGCGGAGTCCGGGCCGCCGCTCGGGACCACGGCCCGGGCCGGAGGAGCGACGTCAGGAGAAGAGGGAGCAGGACGTGGGGTGGGAAAAGCCGGGGCCATGGGCAAGTTCTGGGCGCGAAAGAGGGGAGGGGCGCGGGAGGCGACGGAACGGGCGAGCGCGGGGAGGAGCGAGGCGCGGGCCGGAGGAGGCGCGCGCGCGGGTCCCCAGTGCGGGGCGGGGGCTGAGGGGCCGCGCCGGGGGCCGCAGGGGGCAGCGAGCGTGCGAGCGGGGCCTTACCGAGCAGCGGCAGCCGGCCGCCGCGGCGCGCCAACGCCGGCATGGCCTCCGGAGCCCGGGGTCCCCAGGCCGCGCCGGCCCAGCCCTGCGATGCCGCCCGGAGCGGCGCGCCCCGCGCTGCAGGTGGCTCTCTTAAGGATGCGCGTCACCGACCGCAAATTCCCTCGCACTGGTGCAAAGTGGAAGGGGGGAGGAACCCTCTCCCCAAAGGCAGGGGCCGAGGCGGGAGCGGAGAGGTTGGGCCGCGCCGAGCAGCCGGTGCCTGGCGCAGCGCTGCAGCCGAGCCCACGTGCCCGCCGCCGTCCGCAGCCTGCGCTCGCGGCGCCCGGGGCTCCCCTACTGCGGCGGGGGAGACTGGGTGCGGTCCCGCCGGGGAAGTTGCACCGGCTCGGCGGCTCTGGCTGCCTTGCTGCCCCGAACCCTCTCGTCTGGATCCGGAGCGTGGGGACCGCAGGGAGCCACAACCCGCCCTCCGCGAGCGCGTGGATCTTTGAGGCCCCAAGAAGGGCGCTGAATCCACGCCACGCTCTCGGTGGATCTTAACTGTGGACTGGTTTTCTTCGTCTCTCCCTCCATCTCTGAGGATGCCCGGGACCCAGTCAGCGGCAGGGTCAGGAAAAACAGGCTGGGTTTTAATGCCAACCAAGGCAATTAGGGCTGAGGTTACCAACAGCCCGCAGAACAAAACACGCTAATGTAAATACATCCCAGGGGATGTTTTGAATTATCCGCTCCATGGTTCTTGTTCTTCATATAACTTTCGGAGTTGAAAATTATTTTCTTTGCAATAAATTGAAGATTGGAAAGCTCTAGACGTCAGTCTGGTTCTTCCCTGACTTAACTAGCCCTTTGACCACCACAAGCCACTTGTCCTGTGAGTCTCTGTTTACTCACCGTAAATGAAGGGGGGTGGGCCAAGTGCTTTATAATGTCTCTCCGAATTCTAGGACTTACATGTTCTTAATTATTTTAATCATTTTCTAACAAAGCATGAAAATTGACTGTTTACTCTTGGCCATACTATCCTTTTCCTTAGACATAGTGTATAGTACAACAGTTTTCCTCCTAGGGCATGACAGAAACTTGGTAAGTGTCTACCATGGTGCACCCACTATGGAAAATAGTGTACCAGTTTCTCAAAAAGTTAAAAAACCATGTGATCCAGCAATTCCGCTTGTAGGTATATACCCAAGAGAATTGAAAGCAGGATCTTGAAGAGATATTCGTACACCCATGTTCAAAGAGGCATCATTCACAATAGCTAAAAGGTGGAAGCAGCTGGGGGCGGGGGCAGATAGGACACCTGTAATCCCAGCTGCTGGAGAGGCTGAGGCAGGAGGATCACTTGAAGCCAGCAGTTTGAGTCCAGCCTGGGCAACATAGCTGTTCAAGTGGTCGTTAACAGATGAATGGATTAAAAAAACATGGTATATACATATAATGGAATATGTTCAGCTTCAAAGAAGAGAGAAATTCTGATACATGCTAAAATATAGATGAATCCTGAGGACATTATGCTAAGTGAAATAAGCCAGTCACAAAAGGACAAATACTGTATGATTCCATTACATGAGGTACATAGTCAAATGCACAGAAATAGAAAGTAGAAAGGTGGTTACCATGAGTTGGGAGAAGAGGGAAATGGGGAGTTAAGGGTTTAATGGGTACAGGGTTTCAGTTTTGCAAGATGAAGAGAGTTCTGGAGATTTGTTGCACAACAATGTGAATGTACTTAACACTACTAAACTCTATACTTAAAAATAAGATGGTAAATTTTATTTATGTCTATTTTATCAAAATTAAAAAAATTTTTAGGAATGATTTGTCTACCTTAGGTCACTGAAGGAAGGAAGCATGAAAAAGTGGGACATAGCCGGGTGCGGTGGCTCACGCCTGTAATCCTAGCACTCTGGGAGGCTGAGGCGGGAGGATCGCTTGAGCTCGGGAGTTTGAGACCAGCCTGAGAAAGAGCGAGACCCCGTCTCTACTAAAAATAGAAAGAAATTAGCCAAACAACTAAAAATAGAAATAATTAGCCGGGCATGGTGGCTCGTGCCTGTAGTCCCAGCTACTCGGGAGGCTGAAGCAGGAGGATCGCTTGAGCCCAGGAGTTTGAGGTTGCTGTGAGCTAGGCTGACGCCGTGGCACTCTAGCCCAGGCAAGAGAGTGAGACTCTGTCTCAAAAAAAAAGAAAAAATGGGACATGAGGAGATAAAGCAATGAAGCAGGCTGGTAATGGGAGGAAAAGTGAGCTTATGCGCCTTCCAAACTGCCAAGGTCTAATGCATTATTACCTTTTATTTAAAGCTCAATTGCTGAAAGTTAAAGGAAACTGACAATTACAAGTTTGCAAAGCATCAGCTTGGGCGGAGCATTGTTCCAGACACAAAATCATAATATATAAATCCTGTTTACCTAATATGTCCAAAGTAACTATTTGTTGATCCAACTGAAATTTGGTGGAGGTGGGGGGCCGTTACTGGGGATGACTCCCTCATAAAGATATTACTATTGCTGATTTTTTGAAGAATCTTAAACATAAGGCAGAAATCTCTGTGAGAAGGGGTAGTGAGAAGGGAGAAATTAGGAATGGTTTCTATGAGCACTTGATTTTCCCTGGAAATTGGTGGAGAAAAGTAATTCTAGAAAGTGCAAATTTTAAGGCCAGGTACAGTGGCTCATGCCTATAATTCTAGCACTTTGGGAGGCCAAGGTGGGAGGATCACTTGAGGCCAGGAGTTTGAGACTAGCTCGGCAATAGCTAGACCCTGTCTCTACAAAAAATTTAAAAATTAGCCAAGTGCGGTGGTGTGCACCTGCAGTCCCAGCTACTCGGGAGGCTGAGGCAGGAGGATCGCCCAAGTGCTTGAGGTTGCAGTGAGCTATGATGACACTACTACACTCTAGCTGGGGCAACAGAGCAAGACCCTGTCTCAAAAAAATAAAAATAAGAAATAAAAAGCTAATTTTATAGACTGAAATATTTTAGAGTATGAGGGATAAGCTAATATTTAGAAGGTGAGATAATATCCATGGTTCTTTGAGGTGTGCCAAGAGTCATATCTAATATGATGTCTAATTTCTTCCTCACAGCAATACTGTAAGGAGCATAGCCTGAGATTATCTAGAGTCCTAGATTATATACCCAGTTATGCATACAAGTTTGAAATTTTGATTTTGGAGATCATGATATGAATTCTGTCATAAAGAAGGTCTTACCAAGTCAAGAAGCAACAAGGAAGAATGAGTTGAAAGAGAGAATTCAGAAGAGAGAAGAATAAATTTGTTTCTAAATTGAAGATGGTGTCTTATATTAGCCCTACAAAGGATGTATTTTATCTAGATTTTTATCACCATGAGGCTGCTGTATAGATATGAGTAAGTGGTCATCTATCTTACCAACATCTTGATATCATGCTTCCAACCCTTAAATTACACAAATATCTCCCTCCCTTCTCTCTCTTAAAAAAATTGTGATAGAGTTTCAATAAAAGTTCACAGGTGAAATACTTTAATGTCATTTTAAAAATACAAAATTTTATGTTTTCCTGAAAATAAGAGACAGGCAAAAAAGAACATTTGAATAGGATTCATGCAAATTCAGCTAAGATATCAACTATACATGGTATAATTTTACACATCTTTTATTAATAGTGGCTTCGAACCCACCAATTGGTAAAATCTGACAAGTACAAAGGGTTGGTGAGAATTCAGAGCAAGGGAGAACGCTCACCCACTACTGGTGGGAGTCTGAATGGGCATAAGCTCTTTGAAAAATAATCTGGCATTACTTACTAAAGTTGAACATCTGTATACCCTCCACCCAGCAACTTCACCCTTAGATATAAACCTTAAAGAAACTCTTATACATATGTACCAGGAGACATGCACAAGAATGTTCATAGCGTTATCATTTGTAATGTCAAAAAATTGGGAACAATCTAAATGCCCACCGACAAAAGGATAAATTGTGGTAGAGTCATATAATGAAATATTATATAGTAGTGAAAATGAATAAGCTACAGTTACCTGAAACAACACGGGTGAATCTCAAAAACATAATGTTGGGGGGGAAAGCAAGTCATGGAATAATAGACATAAATGCAAAACCAAACAATATTCTCTTTAGGAATACATCTATAAGAGGTATAAGGGAAGTGAAGGAATAATTATCACAAAAGTCAGTGGAAATTGTTTCCATGATGCAAATCTGATGGCAAACAGGTGAACTGCAGAACTCCAGCAGCTGCAGAATTTTGTGATAACTGACAGTTCTTAATTTATGTCTAAGATGACCATATTGAATTTATATCCTATAAGCAGAGAAAACATCTTTTTGGACTTCTGTGGCACTCTATAAATACGGTCATGCGTCATTTAACAATGGGGATATGTTCTGAGAAATGTGTTGTTAGGCGATGTCGTCATTGTGCAAACATCATAGAGTGTACTCACATTAACCTGGATAGTGTAGCCTACCGTACACCTAGGTTAGGTGGTGTATGGTCTATTGCTCCTAGGCTGCAAACTGTAGGCCTGTTACTACACTGAATACTGTGCAATGGTAATACAATGGTAAGTATTTGTGTATCAGCTGGACAGTGAGTGGCTCACGCCTGTAGTCCTAGCATTCTGGGAGGGTGAGGCGGGAGGATCGCTTGAGCTCAGGAGTTCAAGACCAGCCTGAGCAAGAGCGAGACCCCATTTCTACTAAAAATAGAAAAATTAGCTGGGCATCATGGCACATGCTTGTAGTCCCAGTTAGTCAGGAGGCTGAGGCAGGAGGATCACTTGAGCCCAGGAATTTGACGTTGCAGTGAGCTACGATGATGCCACTGCACTCTAGTTGGCGATGGAGAGAGACTCTGTCTCAAAAAAAAAAAAAAGGAAAAAGAAAGAAAGAAAGAAAAAGTATTTGTGTAAGCATATCTAAACATAGAAAATGTACAGTTAAAAAAACAGAATAATAATCTTACGGGGTCACCGTTCATCCTGACCAAATTGTCATTGTGTGGCACATTCCTGTGTCATACTCTCGGATCCCACGATGCTTTTTCCAAGTATGCTTTTTCCTTCCTTTGAGCTGGGACATGGGTGTGACAGTAATCCTATTTTGACAATGCAGGCATGGACAACACATGGGGAATGGTGGAGCAACAACATGGAAGGTCTTTAGGACTTGATGAGCAACCCTAAAAGCCTGGACTACCTACATCCCTCTAGACCGCTACTTGAGAGAAGTAAACGTCAGTCTTCTTTAATCCACTATGCTTGTGGTCTGTTTGGAACAACAGCTTAGTCTGTACCCCGACTATTGTTATTGCCACTGTTCCTCCATGTAAACCCGAAGTTAGAGTGATAGTGAACTAGAACTGCAAACTCATTCTGTTCTTCCCTCTTTCCACGTGTTGATACTTGATGTGGTTTCTGTCTGGAATGCCCCATTCCCCTTCTCGCCATTTCCCTTGTTCCTTCCAGTCGGCTTCACTAACTCTATTCACCTTCTAGATGTGTCCTTGATTACTCTGTCACTGCCTCCCTGCATGTGTGAGTCAGGCATGTCCTCCTGTTTCTCACTTCTGTGTGCCGCACTGTGCTACCGTTCTTACCCTCTATGTTTGTCCCGCAGCTACCCACACTCCACCCACACCCCCAACTGTTATTCACACCACACTTGTATTCCTCGACCTTAACACAGTGACTAGACCAGGTGTGGTGGCTCACGGCTGTAGTCCTAGCTACTTGGGAGGCTGAGGCAGGAGGATCACTTGAGCCCAGGAGTTCAAGGTTGCAGTGAGCTATAATTGCACCACTGCACTCTAGTCTGGATGACAGAGCAAAAAAAAAACCTGTCTCAAAAAAACAAAAACAAAAACCACACAGTAACTAGTACATAGTATGCTCTCATTAACCAGGGAATATTTGTTGCATGACTGGTTGAACTTTCTTGAAAAGTTTCTAAAAAACACTTTTTTTATATGAAACATACATACATACATACATAAAAGTACAACATACAAAAAAGTACAGAGTACAACATACATAAAAGTACAGAGAACAATATGATACGTGTAGCCATCATTCAGTTTCAACAATGATCATGATTTTGCCATTCCTGAAATGAGAAGAGTTTAAGAGTGAATGAAGTTTTAAGAGACAATGCTCAACTATTATAAAAAGGATTACTTTAGAGGGGAGAATTTGAATCACTGTGGCAATCTGGTAAGGAGGTTATTTTCAAGCAAGTTGGCTTTCGGTGGTGGGGGGGGCGGTCTTCAAATCAGAGCCTGCACTGTAAAATAACCGTGTCCAGGCAATAGGAGAAATAAAGAGTTAGTCTTCATTCCCTCTTTCAATCGACACTTCCTAGGTGCCTTCTGTGTGCTAGGCACTGGAGTTACATAGGTGAGAAAGACCATTCTTATATTCCAAGAGGTATACCATGCAATATGGCTTGACAGTTATATAAACAAATCTTTGTGCCAAAGTGTTATAGGGGCTTTAATAGAGGCATGCGTCAGGTGGAAAGTGTGGTCAATTCCCTATAAAACATTCCCTTCTCTTCTGGCCCTTATAAACCTGGCTTTACCCCAAGGAAAGTGCTTACTCTGTAGCTCTCTCAAATGCTACTCACCCCCCAATTCCACATATAATGAAACCTGTAATGCTGGCATTCTTCTAGCTCTCCATTGCTGCTTCAAGACCATTACCTCTTTTTCCCCCCTCTTTTAAAAATAATATTCTTTTTCTGGCAGAAGTATACATGCTTAAAGCCAAAAAAGAAAAGTTGGAAGTGAACATGTTTACACGTACACTACCTGTGCCAACTAGTAACTATTTACAATTGAAGTTAATTGATCTAGTTTTTTCTCTACGTATGTATGCATACATAGATCTAGATCTTTTTGTTGTTTTGTTTTTTTGAGACAAGATCTCATTCCGTCACCCAGGCTGGAGTGCCGTGGCCTGATCATAGCTCATTGTGACCTGGAACTCCTGGGCTCAAGCTGTCTTCCCAGATAGTGCCACCGTGCTGCAGATACCTTTATTTTAATTGATATTTAGTTATTATGGCTGCAAATTTTAGAACTTAGCTTTTTGAAGCTTTCGTGTTCAACTTACAAATATTGTCATTTTATTTATAAATTTAATATAGTTGGTTTTTGAAATTTAAAAACTCATTTCACTTGTACTTTAATGCTCAATCATCTTATAAATTTAAATTATTGAATTTTATTAAATCCCCCTAAACATTTAACACTTTTACCAAATTCTCTTAGACATTTCGAACTATACTCACACATTTCCTCTTTAGTACTTCAAACACTTAATGAAAGTCTAATCAAACTTCCTAGGAATTTAAGTAGTATTTACATGCGTAATAAGGTAAAACTTGTAGATTTAATAATCAGATTCCTTTAAATGCTTAAACAGTGATTACAAACTTCATTAGCTGCATCTTTCTAAGTACTTCATTTGAAAACATAAATCTAGGCCGGGCGCGGTGGCTCACGCCTGTAATCCTAGCACTCTGGGAGGCCGAGGCGGGCGGATCATTCCGAGCTCCGGAGTTCGAGACCAGCCTGAGCAAGAGCGAGACCCCGTCTCTACCAAAAATAGAAAGAAATTAATTGGACAGCTAAAAATATATAGAAAAAATTAGCCGGGCATGGTGGCACATGCCTGTAGTCCCAGCCACTCGGGAGGCTGAGGCAGAAGGATTGCTCGAGCCCAGGAGTTTGAGGTTGCTGTGAGCTAGGCTGATGCCACGGCACACGCCCCAGGCAAGAGAGTGAGACTCTGTCTCAAAAAAAAAAAAAAGAAAACATAAATCTAATATCAGATTCTCTTAAAACATATGAAATACCTCAAATCATGAACAAAACACAGAAACTATAACAATGATTGCAAACTTACCATAATGCCTGCACGAAAATTCTAACATCGTGATTTTGCATCAATTTTTTTATTATCTAAAAACTTCCCACAGTTGCAAGTTTATTCACCTGCCTAAGAGGCACTCAGGCTGGCTGGGATATGCATTTAGGATTACAGGTTATAGATTTGGCATCAGGAGGTAGAACCTGGGTGGACCTTCCAGGATAATTCAAACAGGCCAGTTTCTTTTGGCTGGTCACTTCTTCAAACCGTGTTTTTTAAAAATTAAAATCTGGCTTATCATGTACTCCTCTTAGCCATTATCACTCTTTTTTTAACTGGAACCTCTTACACAACGTTTCATTTCCTGAATTGAGACGAAGGAATGTTGCACCCCATCTAGTTACTCTCATTTATTTGCTCCTCTCCACCCCAAGCCTTATCATGGTGATGTAGACCAATTCAACTGTCTACCCTCGAAGAACATAGACACCCTTGCTACCAACAACTGCGATCACAACTCACCAACCCGTTTCCATTGTTACAGTTTGAAAATCCTCTACCTCTGCAATCTTAAATTTCAATCCATCAATCTAATACCAACTCCCAATCCCTGCCTGTTCTGTACCTTAATTCAAGTCTAATTAGATTTGTGTGATTAAAAATATGCTGGGTTAGTCTGGAAGGTGAGCGTCAGCAGAGTTTTAAAGGGAGGAGAGGGAAGAATGTGGTTTGATAACACAAAATATAAAGGATCTATTATCAATTAGGATGAATGCTACGCGAGGGCCCTGCAGAGAGAGATCAGTAGATGAGTCAGGTCACAATGGAAAACTCCTGTTGCGGTATAGTAAGAGATGAAGTTAGTTAAATGAAAGGATGGGGAACAATTTTATATGAGGGCTTTAATTTGAAATGGGAATCGGGCGATATTCTCAGAGCAGCACAAGTTTTCGTGCCATGGAAAAGCAGCAGGGAAACTTAAACCTTGCCAATAACATGGGATAGTCTCCAAGGGTGAATAACGACTTACCTGCCTGTGAACAAAACCGTTCCTGAACACTTCTGGCGGTGAAATTTTAAAATACGAGTTTCAGACAATTTTACTGACACTTTTATTAATATGATTTTAGAGGATGGACCAGATTTCATAAATTTTGTGACCCCCTCCACCAGAAATCATGAACACAATCCTGAAAATCTCAGCATTCCATCAAATAGTAACCAAATGTCTTCAGTCACTTAGGATTATTATTAATATATATATCAACAACATTTGATTACATCTCCAGATTTAAGGTTAACAAAAAAGAATCACACTAAAGACTTTCTCTGCATGAATCAGTTTCAATTATTCAAGGGATCATTAATCGATGTTGGTTAAAGCTAAAATGGCTCACTAGCTTACTCCCTGTGGTAGGCAGCCTGCCTGTAAGATGGTCCCAAGGATGCCCACCTCCTAGTATGCATACCCTTTTGTAATACCCTCCTCTGTGAGTAAGCTGGACCTCATGGCTCCGTTCTATTAATAACACAAAGAACATGGCAAAGTGACAGGATGTCATTTCCATGATTAGATTCCAAGAAGACTGCGGCTTCGGTCTTATTTGACCTCTCTCCCTTTGAAGGAAGTCAGCTACCATGCTGCAAGCTTCCCCCTGGAGAGAGAAGTCCATGCGGCAAGGAAACAATGTCTCTCCAACAGCCAGGGAGGACATCAGGCCTGACAACAGCCACACATGTGGGCTGAGAAGGCAATCCTTCCCCAGTCAATCCTTGAGAAGACCACAGCCCTGGCTTTGATTACAGCCTGTAGGTGACCCTGAGCCAGGGGAACCCACCTAAGCTGCATCCAGATTCCTAACCCTTAGCTACTGTGAGACAATAAATGCTCATTGTCTTAAGCTGCTAAACTTTGTAGTAATCCATTAAGCAGCTACAGATATATACCCCCCTATTCTTTAGCCTATATTCAAATCTTTTTTATAATAAATGAATTGAGAAGTGTATAGAACTTTGGTCAGTGCAGGAAATTATTAAATTCAATGAAAGAAAAAGTTGAAATGTGTTGAAAAGAAAGAAGAGCATTGAGAATTTAATCATATATAAAAATTATATTTTTATTCTTTCATTAGTATTAATATTAATTTTTCTTTGGGTTGACCCTTTCTAGTAGGATGGTGCATGCATTTCTGTTGATTCCCAATGGCATATATTTGTGTTACTAGTCGGGGTGTGTGGTATAACCCATGGCTAAAGAAGATGGCAAGAGCAACTGGCTCAGGCTAATTAAAACTGAAGTCAGAGGCTTCTAGAGACCAAGGAATAGATGAAATCACCTTTGAATCTACCTCTAGTCTCCAGCATAGCACTGTCCAATAGAAATGCAATGCAAACCATACATGTAACTTGAAAGTTTTTACTAACTATGTTTTTAAAAGGTAAAAAGAAACAGATGAAATTAATTTTAATAATATATTTTGCCAGGTGCAGTGGTGTGCACCTATAGTCCCAGCTACAGGGAGGCTGAGGGAGGATCCCTTGAGGCCTTGAGTTCAAGGGTGCAGTGAGCTATGATGGTGCCACTGCACTCTAGCCTGGGTAACAGAGCAAAACCCTTTCTCACAAAATATACAGACATATTTTTTTTATTTAACCCCCAATATAAAAATATATCACCAATACAAAAATTAATTAGATATTTTATAGTGTATTTTATAGTCTTATTGTAAATATTTGAACTGTATTTGCATTTCATAAAATTTAGAGTTAAAAAGTAGTTTTGCATATCCAAATTGTTCCAAACATACTTAAAAGTTTTCTAATAACTGAATTGAGTATCGGGTCTTAAATTCAAAACTAAATTAATTAAAATTCAATAAATTTGAAAAAATTTAAAAAATTACCCAGGCGAGGTGGTGTACCTGTAGTCCCAGCTACTAGGGAGGCTGAGGCAGAAGGATGCCTTGAGTCCATGAGTTCAAGGCTGTAGTGAGCAATGATTGTACCAAAGCAGTCCGACCTGGGTGACAGAGTGAGACTCTTGTCTCTAAAAAAAGGAGTAAAAATTACTACATTGATTTTTCATATTTCTAAAACCACACAGATTATTCCCCCCCACACACATATTCAGTATTTCATGGTTACAATAAAATTGGTAAGTTTACATTTTATATTGGGATACAGTGTTCACCTTGAAAGATTGTAAAAGACTGATAGTAAATGTGCTATTTCTGAATATTTAACAGAGAGGTATAATAGGGAGGTATAGAATGTTCATCCCACCAGTTAAATTATTTTCTGAAGCTAACACTACCTTTTGGTAATGGGAGAAGGGGACTATGCAAGAATTCACAGAATCTTAATGAGCACAGGCTGAGTCTCCAAAAAAACAAAAACAAAAAAATCCAGAAAGTTAAAGCTTAGAAAATGCGGTGGGACTTTTCTCTCTCTTTTCTATAAATTGCTAACCAACCATCTGGAGCCAAGATGGCCATAACAGTTGAGGGTATTTATGTCATAGTATAACAACTTGCTCCAAATTTTTTTCCCCTTAATGATAGAGGCTCCCCACCCACCTCCCAGTCATTTACCTGATAATTATGCAGTTATCCTTTTGACTGTCTCATCTCGTTTAACTAGACAGATAAATTTTCTTAGTTTTCAGCCGGTAATTTATGTATATTCTGAGGAAAATGTTTGTTGGTTTGTTGGTTGGGGTTCAAATTAAATAAGTAAAGAAAAGTTATTTTTCTTTTAAAATCTAAATCTAAACCCACAGAGTTTCTTTCAAGAGTGTTATGTCAGCTGGGTCCAGTGGCACACACCTATAATCCTAGCACTCTGGAAGGGTGATGAGGGAGGATCACTTGAGCTCAGGAATTCGAGACCAGCCTTAGAAAGAGCGAGACCCCTGTCTCTACTAACAAATAGAAAAATTTGCCATTGTGGCATGTGCCTGTAGTCCCAGCTACTCAGGAGACTGATGCAAGAGGATTGCTTGAGCCCAGGAGTTGGAGGTTGCAGTCAGTTACGATGATGCCACTGCACTCTACCCAGGGCAACAGAGTAAGACTCTCTCTCACAAACACACACACACAAAAAAACCCAAAAAGACAAAAAAATAGGTGCTATGTGGAAAAACCACAGAAATCAACAACTCAGTCAGAAAGTGATTCAGGAGAGCTGGGCTCTCAAAGGGAAGAAATTTTAGGAAAAATTAACCAATTAATTCTGCAGATATTTTCCTTTTTATGTGTCCCAAGAATGTATATAATTTTTAAAAAAACAATGTCAGAATAAGTCTAAAGGCGCTCTTTCAGTGAGTATAAAATAATAATTCTAAATGATAAGACATTGTTTTTTCCCTAGTATTACAGAAAATAAGTGTATCTTACAAGCGATGACACCTTATATTTGATAGAATATAGTAATCCAATCCACATAGTAATTTTTTGTTTGTTTGTTTGTTTTTGTTTTTTTGAGACAGTCTCACTTTGTTGCCCAGGTTGGAGTGCAGTGGCGTCAACAAAGCTCATTGCAACCTCAAACTCCTGGGCTCAAGTGATTCTCCTGCCTCAGCCTCCCAAGTAGCTGTGACTATAGGTGTGCGCCACCACGCCTGGCTAATTTTTCTATTTTTTTTGTAGAGATGGGGTCTCACTCTTGCTCAGGCTGGTCTTGAACTCCTGGACTCAAGCAATCCTCCCACCTTGGCCTCCCAGAGTGCTAGGATTACGGGTGTGAGCCATTGGGCCCGGCCTTAAATATTGCTATAGATATATAGGTAGTTTTAAAACATTAAAATGCTCAGTTATTATAGAAAAACATCTGAAAAAAAGTTATTTCTTTGAAAGGTAAATTGTAACTAAACAGACTTGAAAATCACTGGAAAAATTATAAGGGATAAAAACAGTAAATATCCTAACATATTTCTAGTAGCTTATTTAGCGTTTACAATTCCATCCTTTTTCCCCTCTTTCAAAGCTCATTGTTATCTCCTAGTGAAAAAAATCACTGACATGGCAATAATTTGAGCTGGTGTCCTGTCCCAGCTGTGCCGTTCACGAGCTGTACAACCTTGGCAGGCCAGAACTTCTGTTTCTGTATCCATGAGGCTATGTCCAGTTCTAAATATGTTTTTAACTCTAAAAAGTCTACAGTTCAACCCAGTCATTATCATTAGCCTAAGAAAAGGCAAATATTTGGCATTGGCATGCCCCACAAACAAAATTGACACAGAAACACACCAAAATTTCCCTCTGATCCTGTACCATACTTTCAGTAGGCTTGCTCTAGTTCCAATTAGGCATCATATTTGTTTACTCATTCATTTAACAAATATTTATGGAAAGCTTTTTGTGCATGAAAGTGCTGAACTAAATAGGAATAGTACTTGTCCTCGTGGAGCTCATAGCCCATTAAACAAATAATCTATAATTACAAATTGTAATATATACTAAAAGAGGAAAGTGTAGGGTTCTAGGAGAGACTGTGCAATGGAGACCTAATTTAAATTGCATGGTAAGGGAAGGCCTCTCTTAAGAGATTTAAACTGAGACCTATAGAAGGATTTGTCCAAGTTAGTCAGGCAAAGTGTGTGGTGGGGTGGATGGAGGTAGAGGGGGGTTGTGTTCCAGGCAGAGGAAATAGTATGTACGAAGACCTTGAAGTAGAAAAATGTTTGGTGTGTCAAGAAACTGAAATGAGGCCAGAGGGGCTGCACTGATAGGAGGTAAGCTCCTCCTGCTAAGGAGTTTGGATTTATGTTGAATTCTATAGGAGATGAATGAAGGTTTTAGCTGGAGGTGGAGCAGGGTATGACTTGATCCTCCAGTTCATATTTTTAAGTGCAGATTGACTGCTCAGGGAAGACTGGATTGCACAAGATAAAGTAGGATGCAATAGTTTAGGAGAGAGATGATGATGATTTGGACAAGCCGAACAAGGGTCCAGACAGTGGAGGGGGAGAGAAGAGAGTGGGTGGATTCTGGAGGTAGGGTAAAGGGAGTCGGGGAGAACGGTGCTCAGGATGACTCTCAGGTTTCTGCCTTAAGAAACTGGGTGTTTGGAGATGCCCTTTACTAAGATGGGAAAGACTGACAGAGGAAGAAATTTGGGGAAATAGTGAGAGTGCAGTTTTAGACCAGTTAAGGTTGAAATGTTTGTGTTAATAAAAATTCAAATGGTAATGTCAGGTGAGCAGTTTGACATACACGTTTGGAGGTCAGAAGAGAAGTCTAGGCTGGAGATAGAAATCCGGGAGTCACCAGCCTATGGAAGATATTTAAGCCATGAACTGGGTGAAATCATCTGGCAAGATAGTATAGAAAGAGGAGAGATGGGAGCCCAGAACATGCGGTATCTGCAAGAAACTAGTCTTCTGAATGTTGGGCTGCGGCAAGCCAGCAGGTTCCCTGTTCTTCCGTTCATTATTCTATTCGTGCATCTATTCTGTTATGTACATGTACATCTACATCTACTTTCTACTTGAATTCTGAACTAAAGGTCCCAGAGTATTTTTTCCCTTGCTGTCAGAGCCAAAGGGAGGATCCAGGTTTTGGTGGCACCTGAATTATATACAATTTTGGGAGACTTCTTTAAGAAAAATACATTGTAGGCTATCTTTCTGGTATTTTTTTTTAATTTTTAAAAGAAAAATGGAAAAAGAATACAAAATTCTAAGTATAAAATTAGGCACAAAGTAAACATTTATTTAGAACTGAAAAAGAAATCACAACAAATTACAGATTTCTAAAAGCTGACAAATACCACAGATTTCACAAAATGAAGACAAATAACTTTATTTTTATTAAATTATTTTAATTAATGAATTAGTTATTAAGTAACTAACTGCATAACACACGTTTTTTCCCCTACCTTTTTCTGGCTGCATAATTTTTCATTGTCTCTTCTCACAATGCTTTTGGAAAATCGTATTTTATAGAGAGAACAGAAATATAATTCAATCTTTTATAACTTTATTTATTATTAAGAGCTTAAAATTTCTACAACTCATGACTGCTTATGCCACATAAATTTTTAGAACTGTTGTCAAATTTGGGAAAAATCTCAATTAAGTTTCTTTTACATATGAATGGTAAGATTTCAGGGCCATTTCACTGCTTTGATGACAATTTGCATGTCATCTTGTCTGGAACCACTGGACTTTGTCAGGATAAGATGTGTTGGATATGCTAGGATATAGTCCTACCATGGATGCACAAGACATATGACTTCACACAAATGCACACTCGCTGTTTGTAATAATACTACAGGGTTTGCCCTGCAAACACAGGAATTATGATAAATTCTATTTTGTGCCATTATCATTTTTAAAAAAATGAGTACACTTGTATATGTTGTATTACTGAACGCATTTCTGATAGGAGACGACTTCCATAGGTATTGATGAGAATCTAAGATTTCAGCTTACAGTTGCACATGTTTGATGACTAGAAGAATTTTCTACAGAATAGGTTCTGGCGTTGTATATTTCAAATCTTATTTCTCCTCCAATACCCTAATACTGTATGCTCACACTGCAAGACAACTTCTGGCCTTGGATCTGTGTGTCACAGTTCATGGTGAGTTGGCATTGGGAGGTAGGAATGCCATTTCTATAACCTAGATGGCTACCAGTGACTTAATCACACACAGAAGTGATTGTGAATTCCATAAATATATCTCACTGAACCCAAACTAAATAAAGATATCCCCAACTCAACATCCCAATATCACCCAACATGAGGAGAAGTCTGAGTGGAAACAGACAATAGTTTTAACCAATTGCAATTAAAATGTACTAGTTTTGAAAATTTTACAAATACACACGACCATGAGAGCTCATTGCTAGGGCTTCTCCCAGGGCCTTAATGGAGCCCTATGCAAGTCAAACTTCGTTAGTTTCATGGTAAATCTACCTCTAGTCAGAGCATTACACCTCCAAAAATATTGGTATTAACTACCCACAACTGTATCCCACTTTTATTCCCTCCTTGTAGGCAGAACAGTTAATTTCACTCTCCTTACATACTCCTGTGAGTTAGTTCTGGGGACATCTCAAGGTGAGGATTTGAGGAACTGCTCTGGGGATACCAATGGCTGGTATTTTAGCGTCGTTTCAGTGCTGCAAGGGGAAAAGAGTTCTGGAGGTTGGTTGCACAACAAAGTGAATACACTTAACACTACTGAACTGTATACTTAAAAATGGTTAAGATGGTAAATTTTATTTTTTTATCCTACACACATACACAAAACTTTTATTAGTCTTTTCCATATCTATTGTCATAACACTGTTCTAATTCCTAATGATGTATATTTTATTACAGTAGTTCCCCCTTAGCCATGGGGGCTCCATTCCAAGACCCCCGGTAGATGCCCGAAACCTTGGATAGTACTCTATATATAGACAGAACTTCATATATACTATGTTTTTTCCTATGCATACATCGAATTATAAATTAGGTACAATAAGAGATTAAAACTTTAATATTAATAGTAAAACAGAACAATTATAACAATATGCGAACATCACTACTCTCGTGCTTTGGGGCCATTATCAAGTAAAATAAGGGTTCCTTCAACACAAGCACTGCAATACGGGGACATTAGATCTGAGAACCTAGACGGCTCTAAGTGCCTAATGGGCGGGGTAGCACAGACATGGGGATGCACTGGACAAAGGGATGATTCATATCCCAGGACAGCCCAAGATTTCATCATGCTACTCAAAACAGCATGTGATTTAAAACTTACAAATTGTTTATTTCTGGAATTTTCCATTTAATATTTTCGGACTGTGATTGACTGCAGGTAACTGAAATCTCAGAAAACAAAACCATGGACAAGAGAGGTTTTTTTTTTTTTCCAAAGCTTTAAAAATGAAGTATACCATACAGAGAGAAAAGTGAACAAACCAGAAGTGTATTGATCAACGAACACATTTTAATAACCACTACCCAGGTCAAAAAAGAGAACATCACTAATATCCCAGAAGTCTTCTCCATATCCCCTCTTCTCTCTTTTCTAAATGTAACCACCATCCTGACTTCCAATGTCACAGATTAGTTATAGCTATTTTCAAACTTTTATATAAATGGAACAATAGAATGTACTCTTTTGTGCCTCGTTTCTTTCTCTTATTTATGAGATCCATCCACGTTGCTTCCTGTAGCAATAGTTCATCCATTTCTATTGGTGTATAGTATTCCACAGGATGACTATATTCCATAATTATTTCATCTCTTTTATGGTTTATAAGCATTATAAATTTTTCTCTTTTTAAATTTTAGACATTTTGTCAGCTGTACTGTAGTGTAGGAGCCAAGGGCAGCTTCCCCTTTGCCTTCTCAAGGTCCACTGAAAAATCAATTCACAAAAGGCAGATTAATTGGAGAACAGGCATACAAATTTTATTAATGTGTACACAGGGAGAATCACAGAGTGATTACTTACCCTCCAATGGAGTTCAGAAGCTTATACACCATTCTGGCAAAATAGGTTATGGGAGTGGGGAGAAGAGGAATTCTGTTGAGAGGGTTACTAGGGAGAGTGAATGGATCAGAGAACAGAGATTTACTTGTACATTATCATGTGAAAGGGTCTGTTCAGGTGTGGTTACATTCTTGGTCTTATAAGGAAGGGAAGAAAAAACAATTGTTCTTCTTGGTGGGTTTGAATCTTAGACAGACAAAGGAACTTTGGAAAACTTCATCCTGGCCTTGGGAGAGTAAGGGGGGGGGGTAGGAGGAAGAAGGTCAAAGAGATTTTGAGGTATTGGTTTCTGAGTCCCAACAGCAGTATTCATTTTTGCTTTAAGTTTCATTTCTCTGATTACTAATGATGTTGAATAACTTTTCATATGCTTAGAGGCCATCTGTCTATCATCTTCTGAGAAGTGCTTCTTAAAATCTCTTGCTAAATTTTCTATTGGATTGCTTATTATTTTCTTATTGATTGGAAGTTCTATTTTTCCCTTTTTTTTTTTTTTAAACAGATGAGGTCTTACTCTGTCACCCAGGCCGGAGTGCAGTGGCAC
Source organism: Indri indri (assembly GCA_004363605.1). Classification (NCBI taxonomy): domain Eukaryota; kingdom Metazoa; phylum Chordata; class Mammalia; order Primates; family Indriidae; genus Indri; species Indri indri. The sequence continues at coordinate 15,053 of RJWJ010005167.1, read as the reverse complement.
AACCATTGCTCACTGCAACCTAAAACTCCTGGGCTCAAGCAATTCTCCTGCTTCAGCCTCCCAAGTAGCTTGGACTATAGGTGTATGCCACCATACCTGGCTTTTTAAAAATTTTTTTGTAGAGAGCCACTGCGCCCGGCCTGTTAAATTCTGAAAGAGGTTTATTAAGCTCTCCCACTCTGTGTGTATATGATTCTAACCAAGTTCTTGTATTGCTAGGTGTTTCTGGTTTTTTTGGATTAAATATTATTATTTGGTACACAGAAATTTATTAAGATTATTATTTTGTGGAGTATACCTTTTATCTTTACATTATATTCCTTTTTCACACTTAATGCTTTGGCCTTAGTTTTTCTATACCTGATACGAATATTCTCATTCTTGCTTTCTTTTTGTTTGCATTTAGGTAAATATTAATAAATCCTAAATACACTGTAGCACATATATTTCTACTCATTACTAGGTAATGAGAGGGATTAATAGACTTCATAGAAGACAAAGTTTCTTGATTCCAGGTCCTTCATTTTAATTTCACTAATGGCATATCTTATTAAGATTCTTGCTCTAATATATTTATTTTCCAGCAAGTCTCCTGATTTAAAGCTTTTATTTTATTTAATTAAAATTTTTTAATTATTATGGGCACATAATAGTTGTATTTATAAGATACATGTGGTGTTTTGATACAGGCATGCAATGTGAATTAATCAAATCAGGGCAATTGGGTATCCATCACCTTAGGCATTTATCATTTCTTTGTGTTAGGAAGATTCCAATTCTATCTACTCTTTTAGTTATTTTAAAGTATACCCTAACTTACTGTTAATTATACTCGTTTTGTTGTGCTATCAAATAGTGTTCATTCTATCTACCTATAATGATTTAAAGCTTTTCACTGAAGAGTATAAACTAGAAAAATCTGAACTGAAACAAATACCTAATACTTGAAATGGTAAAATCAATTATTAATATAGAACTATCAGATTTAAAGTAAATGGACATATTACACGTAGAAATATTAAAGTTATTTTTTGTAGCAGGGGTGCTTAACGAACAGAAGTGGTAGCAGTGGACTTTGCAAAGTTAAAGATATTTCTGTAAGGCTGGCAGTAGTTGGTATGTAGCCCTGACAATCAATGATAACATCATTGATAACAATGGCATACTTGATTGTCAGGGCTATTTTCAAAGTATGATTAATTTTAAAATCATATTTTCCTTTAATGTATCTCACAGGAATATAATAAGGAATCTTTAAATCCTTAAAGAAGGTAACAAATTGCTTTTACTACCACAAAGACTCAAAAATTATGTGGTATATACAAGTACGTAAGTATGATGATAGTGATAAAAGACTATCTCTTCTATTAGAGTCACAGATACATTAAAAAAATCTTTCAATACAGCAGTTATTAACAACTGCCACAATGGAACGGTTTTTGCTTCTAGTGCATCCAAAATTTGTCAAAACAAGATTAAATTAAGCAGTTGCCAATAACCTTGTATAAAATTATAGAACAGAGCTTGGAGCATAAAGTACTTTACGAATATGTAAGAAATATGCAGCAAATTTCATTTTTGGGACTCAAAAATAGTTAACTCTAACTCCACATACAGTTTCCACACTAGAGTGTCTTAAAAGAGAATTTTTAAATCTTGGGCTGTTATTACTGACACAATCATTAACCATTCAGAGTATGTGAAGTTTTCCCCTCAATTATTGATATTTAATATAGTATCAATACTATTCTTTCGAAATATAGTATCTGTTGCTAGGGGAATGTTGCTGGAGGCCAAATATAAAAAAGCAAATATAATTTGTGGATTATTTGCGGTTTTGGATGTAATCTTCATGAGCATGAAAATGACTTACAGTTGACTACAGATTTATTTTTTTAGTAAAGGATACTCAAAAATAAACCCTGCTTTAAAAGACAGCCCTACATAGGAGTAGGTAGCTGCCTAAAAATATGATTTTAGGAGATATGAAATGTGTGGTAAATGAGATCCTTAAATGATTTTTTAAAAGCACATTGGGCTACATAATCAAATGAATACTTTCGTTATAGAACACCTATTAGAACTACCGACTACTGGGGAAGATAATCCACTTAGTAATGTTGCCATTGTCTTTATGAAATTATTTTCAGCATCAGCTTTTGAACCACACAAGAATACTGGTTTTATGTTGACATTATTATTTTTAATCACAAATGACACAGCTCTGTTAAGTAATTTTTATTATTTACTACACCAGGCTCTAGCTTTGATAACTTTGGGTCATTTCCAAAAATCAAATATTCCCTTAAAGAATGAACATTTGCTACTATGAAGATATTTTAAAATGTGATTAGGATACTCAGGTAAATTTTAAAAACACATTATAATAATTTAGAATAGGTCAGGTGTGATAGCTCATACCCATAATCCTAGCACTTCTCTGGGAGGCCAAAGTGGGAGGATTGCCTGAGGCCGGGAGTTTGAGAGCAGCCTGGACAAAAAAGTGAGACGCTGTCTCTACAAAATATAGAAAAATTAGCTGGGTCTGGTGCACACCTGTAGTCCCAGCTACTTGGGAGGCTGAGATGGGAGGATCACTTGAACCCAGGAAGTGGAGGATACAGTCAGCTATGATGACACCACTGCATTCTAGCCTGGGCCAAAGAGTGAGACCCTGCCTAAAAAGAAACATTTAGAATAAACGTGGGAATTATGGCTTGCATCCAGTTACTCAGGAGGCTGACTGAGGTGAGGATCACTTGAGGCCAGGAGTTCAAGATCAGCCTGGGTAACATAGCAAAAAAAAAAAAAAAAAAAAAAAAAAAAAAAATTAGAGTAAGCCTAGTTTTTATCAAGGTGTGAACTAAAACAAAATTTTAAGACTCACCCCCGCCCCCCCACTGGCTGACTAAATGGACCCCCTTGTGACCAAAGGAATATCCTAAAACTAAATTGCCTGCCAGGAGGAAGGAGGTCAGACATGCCTTATGCTCCCTCCCTTTTTGGGGACATCCTTTGTAACCCATTAACAGGCCTAAGGGTATGCAAGACAAACCCACAGGTCCTCAATTTACACAACAAATCTATGTCCAGTGGCTTATCTCTGATAAACAGCTCCTTATGTTGAAACATTCTAGACAAAGCTTCATGTCTTTAACCAATTACAAGCCAAAGAATCTTTAAACCCACCTATAACCTGTAAGCCCCCGCTTCGAGATGGTCCACCTTTTCGGGCCAAATCAATGTATGCCTCCCACGTATTGATTTATGACTTTACCTGCAACCCCTGTCTTCCTGAAATGTATAAAACCAAACTGTAACCCAGCCACAGCAGTCCACTGCTCAAGGCCTCTTGGGTGTGGCTCCGGGTCATGGTCCTCAAGTTTGGCTCAGAGTAAATCTCTTTAAAATTATTTTGCAGAGTTTGGTCTTTTTTTCCATTGACAAGAGTGACTACTTGGAAAGGAATGCTTATTTAGCTTATTTAGATTATTAGGTCAAGGAGAAAAAAAATGTCTCATTACTTCACCATACTTCTCATTTCTTCCATGTAAAAATGGGAGTGCATTTGTGAACATAACTGCTATAGCACACATAAATAATGTTGGAAGTAACTCTCTCTCCCTCCCTCCGTATTAGCATGTCATGAGTTTTAAAACCTCAGATTTGCTTGGGGGATAACTTAACTGAGAATCTAAGAAAATGAAACATGGATTTGATGAATTTCAATGGAGGATGAGGGGTGAATATATTTAATCCTGAGATGGGTTGAAGGCAACACTAAGAAAATCCAGAAGGAGAAGACCCACAGCCTAATGAGATGGCTCTATCTTAGGAGAAAGAGCATAGAACATGGAGTTAAAAGACCTGGGTTTGAGCCTAAGCTGCTTTATTTTGGAGCAAGTCATAGAACCACATAGATCCTTTCAAATTCTCAGATTCCGAATATTAAAACAGTATCTTCATTTTCACTGTTTTACAGGATTGTTGGAGGACAAATGAACAACAAGCTGTTGTTCATTTGTTTACTGTTTACTGTTTCACAAGTTTACTGTTGTAAACTGTGAAACCCTATGGAATTTGAAGCATTCTTACAGTAATTGCTAAAGTCATCATCGTATCAGCAGGGGGAGGCAGGAGGGAGAGTGCTAAGGGAGGTAATATTAAAGGTAATACAACACAAAGTTGTCAGAAGCAGAATTTCTACTACACTGAAAGGTGGTTAAAATAATTTTTCAAATAAAAACTGTTGTCTTTCATTTAGTGGCTGAGAGATTATTTTCTCCATGAGGTTCTTATCATATCATTCAATCCTCAAGGTGAACCTATAAGGTAGGTATTATTCCCATCTTTAAAAATGAAAAAACTGAAGCTAAATGACATTAAAAGACTTGTTGAAAGCCACAGAGGTATAATGTAGTAAAATCCAGATTTTATAACAGTTATTTTAGTTCCAAATCCATTTTACTTTTTTTTCTCATTAACACTACACTTACATCCTGTCCACAACATAAACTTACAGTTCAGAAGATATCCATGCCTTGTATTGAATTAGAATAAATTACTTGAAATGCATTTTACAGATATTTCTGAAAGGCCTAATGTGCAGGCACCATTGATTATCAGAGGCAGAGAAAACCCTACCAAGGGGCTAAAAAGATAGGAGGAAAACCAAGAGAAAGGCTGACTGGAAGCTGAGAGGGAGGAGAGCTGCAAAAATGGTTAATACTGCTGAATATTGCAGAAGACATGGAAAATGGCTGAAAAGTGATAGATTTGCCAAGTAGATGAGTGGTGGATCTGGCAAAAAATATTTTAACATAAGAAGAACAAATGTCAGACTACCTTTGATTACAGTATGAATGAGAGATGAAAAGACTGGTTGTGAATGAATGAATGGTTTAAAAAATGACCTGTGAAGAGAAGAAGTTAGGGCAAAAGAAGGAAACCTATGTTAAGTGGAGTTTTCTTTTTAAAAAAAGTTATATAAATAAAACATGCATTCTTCCTGTAAAATCTAAAACACTCTCAATCCTCATCCTGCTAGCAATTTAATGTTTATCCTTCCAATCCTCTGTATGCATTTATTTTTTACAGGAAAAGTACCATATGCCACATATTTATCTACATCTTGCCTTTTTTTTCCTTTTCTTTTTCGAGACAGGGTCTTGCTCTGTCACCCAGGCTGGAGGGCAGTGACACAATCATAGTTCACTGTAACCTCAAACTCCTGGGCTGAAGCAATCCTCCCACCTCGGCCTCCCAAAGTGCTGGGATTACAGTGGTAAACCACTGTGCCTGGCACATCTTGTCTTTTTGATTAAAGAATAGATTTTAGAGACTGATGGCACATGTGCATCCACCTCTCTATGAACGCTATTTCCAATTTTACTATTACCAGCAATACCTCAAATGAACATTGTTATGCATGCCTCCTTGAGCACAAAAGTGTTTTTCTAGGGTAGATACCAAGAGTGGCATTGCTGGGTCATAGGGTATGGGTATTTAAAAATTTTACAGATATTGCAAAATTGCCAAAGTAGCTACATATCACTTAGTCCTCCTACAAACAGTATTTCAGTTTCTGGAATTTTTAAAAACATAACATCTTTAGTTTTTGATTATGAAAAGTTCACAGTTGAAAACAATGGATACCTTAAAATTATTTAAATGTAAGACTTTACATAATTATACATTTAGAGGAGAGTTAGATGAGAGAAGATACTGGATAGAAAATAACTAGATTCCTCAGGAAACGTTAGGGGATGATGTCCAGAGCATGAGTGAAGTAAAAGGCAAGGTAGAGGGGCTGGGGATGGGGGGATTGAAGAATGGGGACAAAAAAATTTTTTAAGAGGGTCTTGGTAAGATACCCAGGCTGGAGTACAGTGGCTAATCACAGACCCTATCACAGTGCATTGTGGCCTCCAACTCCCTGGCTCAAGTGATTTTCTTGCCTCAGCCTCCTGAGTAGCTGGCTGGACAAACTTTAAAATAGGTTGTATAGGGAAAATGAGAAAGCAGGTGACTAGACAGTGTTTCTCAAAGCATGCTGTAGAAACACTAACTCCACAAGATGATTAGAGAAAAAAGTGTTCTGTGGTCAAAAAGTTTGGTAAATGCGGCATACTATATCCTACTTTTAGAAAGGTACATGTCAACATATTAAAGGCTCTGAAAAAGACTTGCAGTAAATAAAGCAGCTTAACTTAGCGTTTCTCAAACATTCTCAATAATTGAACCCTTTTTTAAACATTCTAATCCCACAACAGATTAACAGAACCCTTTTCTGAATAATACTAATTAATATATGGTTGAAACAGTCTTCTTTGAAATATACTTTGAGAAACACTGGACTAGTGAAATTCTGAAGAAATGGCCAACAATGAGTGTGCAGCTTGTCTTTACAAAATTTATTTATTTGAAAACAAACAAAAATATAGAGAACGATTTAACGAACACCATGTACCCACTCCTCAGAATTAAAAGGTTAAGCTTAAATTATAAAAATTTCTTTTTTAAAGAGACAGGGTCTAGCTATGTTGCCCAGGCTGGCCTTGAACTTTTGGGATCAAGCGATCCTCCTGCCGTAGCCTCTCAAGTAGCTGGGATTACAGGCACACACCACTGTGCTCAGCCCAAGTTATAATAAATTTTTAATCCTTATTTTTCTATTACAGAGGTAATATATGTTTATGAAACAAATTTGGGAAATAGAAGAATAGGAAAAACCTACTGTCATTGCCTTACTAAAACTACTACTAATGTTTTAGAGCAGTTACTTTAACTTTTATTTCTATTTTTTATATCATTATAATAATACAGCGTACACAATTTTGTATCATTTTGAATATTTACAATATGTCATAAGCACTGTTATACTTTTTTATGGCTATCATTTTTAATAGCTGTACACTATTACAAGTGGATAGTCCACTATATCACCATTCCCCCAGTTTTCAGAATTTAGGTTATTTGCAACTTTTCCTTTTTTGGCTTTCATAACTAATACTGCAATGAGTATCCACTGGAATAGAAAACTTACTATTATAGTTATTCTCTCAGAATTTATTTGCCAAGTAGTATAGTAATAGTTCAAAGGCAATGTACATCATCAACTATCTACCAAAGTGCCTGCTTACCCTGTTTTTCTATTTAATTCAGATTCGAAAGCTTAACACTTATTCATCTTAAGTTTAATTTTGTTAGCACCATCTATTTTTCCAGCTGATGGAAATTTACCATCCTAATCTGTCATTTATTGCATTATTTGTCCCTACCAATTTTACAATATACTACAAAGTCTGCTAAGTATGCTATATATTTCTTCATCTAGGCAGTAGATAAAATTTTTACATATTAATATGCCAAGGACAGAGTCCAAAGGGGGAAGTAAAGAGTATTTTGACATGTATCAATTTATCAATATTCTTTGCAAATTCTTCAAGGAGCTTCAAAGCCAGTTTTACCAAATATTGATTATGACTAAACCAAAGAGTACTGAAGCCACTTAACTGTAGTATCTTAGTCTACTTTTCTCTATCTCATTCACAAAGACGGAGAAGAAAACTTTTCAAATGTGCTACTGAGGGATAATTTACTTTATCTTTGGCTTTTCCCCCATGATTCCCATATAGCCTTGAGGACAAAGGCTATATCTTACACGTTTTTGTACATCAGAGTCTAGCCAAGAACATGCATGGTACATAGTACAATAGTAGATTTTCAGTTAAAGTAGATTCTCAGTTAAAGTTCTGGTATGAACTTAATGAACTTGTGATATCTCACTATAAACACCATTTTCCTTTCCAAGACATCAGAAGACATGTATGTTCATTTAAGAATGACAAAATGTGTAATATAGCACAGGTTTTGTAATTCAAAGTCCTGGGTTCAAGTCCTGGCTTTTCGAGTTACAAGCTGGTAACTGTGTTACTCCAGGCCTTATTCAGTTTGTTCATGTATAAATTGGTAACAACCATCTTCTATACTTGCCTCATAGGGTTCTTATCAGGATCAATATTTCTAAAGGGAAATCTGAATGTCATTACTAGACTTTTAAAATCCCAGTAATAACTCCCATTGCCCTCAAGAAAAAAGTCCAATCCTTTAACATCGCCCTACAAGGACTTTTGTGGACTCCGCTCAATTCTCCATTATCACTATTCTTCCTAATGATCTAAACTCTTTTTCACCTCACAGCCTTTTGCACAAGCTGCTTCCTTTGCCTAGAATGCTCTTCCCCTATACACTGGCTACTACTAACAGCAGTAATACTAATAGCAATAGCTATAACCTACTAATTCTTACTAGGCATGGGGCATTTTATATACATTATTAGTTTATACTTTATAAAAGAGGTAGTATTTTCATTTCAGTTGTACAAATAAGGCACAGAGAAGTGAAGCAACTTACTCAGAGTAACATAGACATTAAGACTGGGTTTCAAACCGAGATCTGTCTGAATTCTGTGATGTTCTCAATTCCTGCTACTAAGGTATTAACTTTATCCAGGAAGTCTAACATCTTTAATACCCTCTCATAACCAATAACTTTAAGTTAGCACTTAAGACATTAGCTTATAATCATCTGTGTACTTTACGTACCCCCAGCTGGACAATAAACCATTTGAACTTAGGTAAAACTGCATCTTGTTCACTTTTGCTTCCCCAGCTCCTAGCACAGTTCTTGGTACACATAATGGGTATTAATAAATACCTGCTGAATAATTAAATAAGTGAAAATGCTTTTAAACAGAAAGACATAATACAATTTATTTTTGAATTTAGTTAAGGAACATCACCAGGCTTACCAGTTTGTGATCTACAGAATCCACCTCTCCCCGTTTTTGCAGTGTGGTACTTTTGCTTATGTTTTTTCTTCTGTAACTTCCTGTTTGCCACAAATCCTTAAATACTGCCCTCCCCTCCCCTTTATAACAGAGAGCTGCAGTTTGTGAAAATCTTTTACAGAGAAAAACTAAAATGTTAAAATTATTTTTCTATTCATAGTCATTCTTTAAAATTCCTGAAAACTTAAAAAAATACATATATTAGAGCAAAACATCAGAGATCGCTGAGGGAAAAACTATCTTTTAAAAATGAATTTCAAATCAAGACTAGGCTGACTGGAGAAAAGCAACCCCAGTACACATTTATAAATGAAACCTTCCGGTGCTGACCAGGCAGTGTTGTCCCAGGTGGCATCTTATTTTTCATAATAATTTACCAAGGGCCTTTAGTAATGTAATACAGAGAAAACAGGTGCTGCACGGAGCAGGGGGTATGACTAAATCAACCTTTTTTGGCTCAATTTTTGGACGAAGGGCCCAGAAGTTAATCGGTTTTGTTGTTCTCATCACCTTCGAGGGGGAGAGAAAGGAGGGGATAAGGGGGTGAGCAAAGGAAAGAGGGAGAGGAAGTGTGGCAAACGAATTCTTATTCATACAGAGTGCGAGCCTCGTCCCCAGGTGCGGCCCCGCCAAAGGACCGTTTACGTTCTGTCAATTTTCTCTAGTCACTTAAAAAATGACATCTGGCTCCACAGGTAAGAGAATATACGAAAACGTAAGGTATCAGGTCTCGTGGGAACTTCAGCACTCGATCGGCGTCCGGGAACGCCACCGGCCCAACCGCCTCCAGCTCGCGGATGCCCCCGGGGGCTCGACGCCCGGCCAGGCTTCCCCTCGCGCTCCCGCTACCCACAAGCCACCGCGCCTCGGCGCGCACGCGCAGCGGCGACGGCCGTCTCAGGAAGAGGAAAATGGAATAAACAACTCCGAGGAACCAGAGCGCGAGAAAGCGAGTGGAGGCAGAATTTAAAAATAAACTTGCCCCTCCGCCCTCCCCACCCGCTCGCTGCCGCCGCTCCCTCTTCCCCTGCCCGCGCCCTCGAAGTCCCCGTCTGGGCCCGCGCGCCCACCCCGTCGTCCCGCGCGGCCCCTTTAAGAAAAGAGAACGAGAGAGTGAGTGAGAGAGAATCCCAACTCTCCCTCTCCCCTCCCCTCCTTCCTACCCCCTCCTCCCTCCCGTCTCCCCTCCCCCCCTCTCCCCGGGCGGCTCCGGCTCCCGCAGCGGGACAGACCCACCCGCCCAGGCTTTTATCCGGCACCGGCAGCGTCTTCCTTCCCTCCCCCGTCTATGGTGGTGGCGGCGGCGGCGGCTCCTCCGGCGGCGGCGGAAGACGAGGCTGCGGCGTTGCCATGAACAGTGGCGGCGGCCTCCCGCCCCCCTCGGCCGCCGCCTCCCCTTCCTCCTCCTCGCTGGCGGCGGCAGTGGCTGTGGTGGCCCCGCCGGGGGTCGGGGGTGTCTCCGGCGGGGCGGCGGCTGGAGTGAAGCTGAAGTACTGCCGCTACTACGCCAAGGATAAGACTTGCTTCTACGGGGAGGAGTGTCAGTTCCTGCATGAGGACCCGGCCGCCGGGGCTGCCCCGGGCCTCGGCCTCCATAGCAACAGCGTCCCCATGGCTCTGGCGGGTGCGCCAGTGGCCGGCTTTCCGCCGGGAGCGGTGCCTGGCGGGGGAGCGGGGCCGCCCCCCGGGCCCAAGAAGCCAGACCTGGGGGGCCCGGGGGCAGGAGTTGCAGCCGGCGGAGGCAGCAGCGGGGGACTCGATGGACCGCGGCTGGCAAGTGAGTGTGGTCCGAGCGGGGGGTGGGGGTTCGTGGCGGCGGAGGTAAGGCCTGGGGCCGGATGAGGCCCTGCCTGCCGACGGGAGTGAGCCCGGCCCGCGGGTTCCTCCCCTCACCTCCCGAGGCGGTCTGAGAGGCCTAAGCCAGGCGTGAGCCCTCCTTCCTTCTTCCTGCTTCCCCTCCCTACTGCCTTCGGCTAGCTCGGGAGCGAGGGGAAGCTAGGTTCCCGGGAACATGGGTGGGAGGACTGGGGTGATGTGAGTGGGGGCGGGGAGGAAGGGGGATGGGCTGTGGCGTGCGGAGTGTGAGGAAGGGGGTGTCGTTTCCGGGGGGTGTGGAAAGGGGCTGGGTTTGCAGGCACATGTGTTTTGCGTGCCCGAGTGGAGTGGCGTCTGCCGAGTGTTGAGGTCCCCTAGTGGGTGTGTGTAGGGGGGTGTAGGGGGCGGGAGGTGAGGGGCGGGCTTAAGGGTTCATAGAGTAGGTTGAGAAAACGGAAAAAGTTTGTGGAAGGCTTGGGTGAGATAGGTTTTCCAGGCAGGAAATGCTTTCTAAGGATTAGGAGGGAGCTACTGCAGCTTTTGTAGTGTGCTCAGGTTTAATCGACAGTTTAGAGTAGGGATTGCAAGATTTGCATTTCAACATAGTTTTCCTGAAAGCATGACTAAGTTTGTTGGGTGTCAGTAGGGATACTGTCTTATACAACTTTGTATCAAGCACAGCCTTAGCATTGTGCCTTGCGTGCCTGTCATGTGCAGTGTACGTTTATGTGCGACTGAGCTCTTGGGTGCGGATATCTTAGGGGCTGTTTATATTTTTTACTTTTTCATTTGCTATTATCTGTTGACTTGCAACTTTTTAATTGTTAGTGGAATTTACAATTATAAGTGTAAGTGTATCTATTTTACGGAATGTTGACTTAGGAATAGAGCGAGTGCCAGATGTTCCTTTTTTTTCCCCTTAGTATATTGAGCATTTCTAAACCAAATAGGAATCCTACTTTCTTGGGAATTCTGGAGAGCTTTTAGATCTTAAAATAATTTGATAGGAAGTTTAACTTGGACATGAGAACATTTTTTGTCTATTTTAACACCGTCAATGAAGTTGGTATGAGATTTAAGCACTTACTTGCTCTATGAAGATTATTTAATATCTTCCCAGAGTGTTTATTTTTTTAAAGACAGTATGTTTATTAGTTGTGATGGGTTTGACTTTAATGCATATGTATTTGCTGAGGCTGATATGCTAAGAAAATTAATTTGTGACTCAAGATGTTCTATAAAAATGGTTACTTATTGGTGGAATTTTATCACTTTTGAGCATCATCTTTGCATTTTCAGTGTAATCTTTTGCTGGATGGGTGAGTTGTGGCTCAGATTAATTTAAGAGTAGTGTCTGATTCTTAAACAATGAAGCTGAACAGCAGTTTTGTTACCTACAAGGAAGAATTACTTTTTAAAATGCTGGTGTTCGAATTGATATGTGATCTTTCTAGGATTTTCTAATTAATACACTCTGGGTAGAAGAGTTGATATGTGAAAGATAGGATAGGATATAAACAAGTGAAGATGGGCGGTGAAGGTAAGCGCCCATTCCCTAGCTTAGAAAAGGAAAGTAATTGAGATACTGGGTCTTGAGAGGACAGGCAGTTAATGCTGAAAAAAGCATTTAAAAATGAATACTTAGTCATTTAACAGTTATCTGATTAAATAGCTGATTTATGTATTTGGATTCTGTAGTGTTTGCTGTAACTTAACTGGCTGAAGCTTAAGGCTCTTTTCTGTGGTAGACTTCTCCATATCTCTCAGGAATACCTAGGTTGGGATTCCCTATAGATGAGATTAAATTGCTTCACTATCAGGGAGTGGCAAATAAAGTTGTTCAGGAATCAGGGAAGAGGATTGTGTTGGTGATTGAATGGCTGGTTTGAATTTTTAGTCTAGTTTCTACTTTTTACTATATTATTCCGTATCTTTTGAGACAGGCTTGATCTGTTAAGTGAATGAGACAACTTCAATAGACAACACATTCTAAGAGGTATTCCTATTAGAAGTTTAAATTTTGTTACTGACTTGATCTTGTAGCATCACTGAGAGTTTTATTTTGCTTTTTCTTTGCTCTTGTTCAAAGGGTAAGAATGTGTAGTATTTCTTTAGCTGAGCAGTCATAAGCTGATCTGCTCTGATAAGCTGGATGTGCCTGCAGAAGTTGGCCTGCCTGGTATCTTGTATGTGCATGTATGTGTGTTTTTAAACATTTTATAGAGGTATAACATACCGAATGATAAGTGTACAAATAATGCATTCTTGGAATTTATTTTCACTACAGAACACATACTATATAATCAACATTCAGATCCAGAAATAGGACATAATCAATACCAGCCTGGGCATGGTGACTCATGCCTATAATCCTAGCGCTCTGGGAGGCCGAGGTGGGAGGATTGTTTGAGCTCAGGAGTTTGAGACCAGCCTGAGCAAGAGTGAGACCCTGTCTCTACTAAAAATAGAAAGAAATTAGCTGGACAACTAAAAATATGTAGGAAAAATTAGCTAGCCATGGTGGTGCATGCCTGTAGTCCTAGCTACTTGGGAGGCTGAGGCACAAGGATTGCTTGAGCCTAGGAGTTTGAGGTTGCTGTGAGCTAGGCTGATGCCGTGGCACTCTAGCCCGGGCAACAGAATGAGACTCTGTCTCAATAAGAAAAAAAAAAAACAAACATAGTCAGCACCTGCAGAAGTCCTGCTTGCTCTTGCCCCCTCCCAGTCACCACCCTTTCCCAACAGTAACTACTGTCCTAATTTCTAACACAACAGGCTAATTTTGTACTTTTCTTGTAGTTTTTGAACTTTATAGCAATGGAATCATGTAGTATGTACTTTCTTTGTGGGCTGCTTTCAATGTGTTTGTGAGATCCATTCATGCGTGTAGGATAGTCTTTTAGTCTCATTTCTGTACAGTGTTGTGTGAATATACCACATTTTCTTATTTGTGGTGTTTTCAGTTTTTGTCTACTAAGAATTTTTGTGCATGTTTTTTGGTGAGCAAGTCTACATATTTCTGTTGGATCACCTAGGAGTGGAATTGCTGGGCCATAATAGGGTATGCATAGCATAATAGGGTATGTACATGTTCAGTTTTAGTAAATGATGTCTAACAGGTTTCTGAAACGATTGGAACACATTTATGCATTCCTTCCAGAAGTGTATGAGACTTCCAGTTGTTCCACATTCTCCTGAAAACTTGGTATTACTCATCTTGTAATTGTAGCCATTCTGGTAGCTAAAATTTATGGTATAATTTTTGTGTTTTTAATCCCCATGTTTGTGGGCTTTAATTGAATTATTTGACAACAAAAAAAAATCAAAAGATTTATTGTAGAAATACAGATTTCTGGCTTCCCTTGAAGAGCAGTTCTTACCTATATTGGAATTAAGGCTGTTGATTTGGCAAGACTCTCTCAATTTTGTCATTCTCCCCAATTGGGTGACTTTTATAACTAGGCATTTGAGTTTTTGTCCCTTAATTGGGTACTAATTAATACACAATAATGGGTAGAAGAGTTGGGATGTGAAACACAGGACAGGATATTAACAGGGGAAGGTGGGAGGTACAGAAAAACATTTGCAGAATTGTTTTCTTAGTGTTTTCAGATAGTGTTAAAACCTTGGAGGTAAGTGCATGAGAAAATTTTATCCTTACTTTGCACACATTGGAAAACTGAAGCATGAAGGCTTTTTCTTAGTATACTTAGTTACCAGTGATGTTTCAACCTTGTAAAGGACTGTTCTTTATTTGTTGCTTGCTTTTTAAGCATATAGTATGTATATATGACATTTTCTTCAACTCTTGAACTGGCTTTTTGGTAAGAAACATGTTCTAGATAGTTGTTTGGGAGATAACAGTTTATTTTAAAAAAATAAAGCATTTATTTATTTATTTTTATTTTTTATTTTTTTAGTATATTATGGGGGTACAGATGTTTAGGTTACGTATGTTGCCCTTGACCCCCTCCCCCGCCAAGTCCCAGCTTCAAGCGTGTCCATCCGCCGGATGGGGTGCATCGCCACTCTTTGTGTATGCATATACCCGTCCCTTCCTCCCCCCACTCCCCTCCCCGCTGCCCGACATCCAATAAATGTTATTCTTATATGTGCACTTAAGTGTTGATCAGTTAATACCAATTTGATGGAGAGTACATGTGGTGCTAAACAAAAAAATAAAGCATTTATTTTTGACATTTCATATTTGTTAAGCTTAGGATTTTCTAAGGCTCAAGTGTGATTTGATTCTTGTTCAACTGAATTATTGATTCTAGACATTTAATGATGTAATTCTAATATTTTCAATTAGCTGGATTTTCAGAATGGCTTTAATCTTCAAAGTGCACAATTTTTAGCAGCTGAAATATTTATTGTGCCAATATTT
>RJWJ010005166.1:0-70242 GCA_004363605.1 Indri indri | reverse complement strand
TGATTTTTGCTGCAATAACCCTCTTGTTTCAGTCACAGCAAGAAACAAAAACCCAAACAAACAGAAAACCCCTCTGAAAAGAGTAGAAAACAAAAGGTCTGACCAAAAAAAGGGGGGGGAGGGGCTTGGTTTTGTTTTTAAATAGGACTGAAGATTAACATTGAAAAATCAGGAGATGATGTCCAACCCTTTTCGCAAGGCATGACCCTCCGGTATTTCCGCCTCTGTGGTTTGTTTTAAATTCCTTTTTCTCTTCTGGGTGCTGATACTTCTCTCCATCCTCACGTTCTTGGTGTTTTATTATGTTTTGTGTTTTTTTTGTTTGTTTGTTTAACTTTGTGTCACTACCTCAGTTTGCCCCCATGTCCCTTACACACAAGCAAAATATTCCTTCAGTGGAGCGAAGAGGTGGCGGATGACTGGCACGCTCCACGACCGGCCCAGAAGTCTCTGCCTGGCCAAGCGGCTCATGTTGGAGACGTCGGTATAGTGGACGGGGAAGCCAAACACCCTGGGGGAGAGAAGGCAGAGAGGGCGGGGTGAGGGCTGGCCTGGCCAGGGCCAGGGCGCCTGGAAGCCGTCTGACTACAGACCGGGACCAGGCAACCAGCAGCTGCCCCAAGTGCAAGGACAAGGTGCACCCAACACACCCCCCTGAGGCGTGCTTGGCTCTGCTAAATCTCCTGTCCTTTACAACCAATTCGACACTCGGGTCGCCAACCGTGTGCCAGGCATTGTGCTAGTTTCTGGGGATTTGAAGGTACCAAGGTATTCACTGCCTAGAGATTTACAACCCAGCAGAAACAGAGTATCTCAAAAAATCCTTCAAAAACACCTCCAGGACATGCTCCACAATTCCCCCCAGTGGGGATTTCGATGCACAATGGAGACCTTGGTCTACATGTAATAAATATACACCCCTACTATCTTCCTGTACAAGATGAGAAAAACTAAAAAGGAGTTGAACTCTTGCCTGACTCTAAAAGTTGAAGGATTTCCTGTTTGCTCTGGTTGTTTGCATAAGTGGTCTCTTTGTCTGGCTAAATCCTAGTTATACCCAGGGAATGAAAAGATAATCCAGCCTCATGAGTCCAGTTTACACCAAACCAGGGTGCTGAGGCTGTAAGACCCGCCTGCCTGGTCCCACGCTCTCTTGGTTTACAAAACACCTACAAAATTGACACCACAAGTTAAGAAGGCTCCTGTAGCTGCAGTGTTTCCTTGGGGTTCAGCAGGAAATCTGGGAGCCAAGGTATATGGATTGATTCCTGGACTTCTCTTACTCTGGAACCTTAAAATACACTGGGGCCTGGCTTGCCAGGAGTTGGCCATGTGGGGAAATGCTTGGTAGGACCCACTGCTCACGAGGTGTCTGGGGAAAACAAGTCTGGTGAGGAAAGGCAGAGAACCCTCCCACAAGCCCAGTGGATCAGAACAGTCCACACCACACCCATCCTGCCAGCACATTGCCCTGGCTACCTTTCCATTTCAGTGCACCATAAGATGTCCTCTTTCTCATTCATGAAGACGGGGAAATGCTGGTCTTTGCCCTGCTTTATGGAGTTCGACCTAGTAGTAATGGTCCTCACTTTGCTGAACTAGAAGATGAAGAGGAGAAAAGAGGAATGAGCACAAATTCATTCAACCAACCAACCAACAGTGGTCACGTGCCTACCGAGCGTGCCAGGCATGAGCCTCCGCAGTCCCCACAGCCCTGCTTTTCTTCCTACTCTGAGGTCACCTGGCCATCCTTAGTCCAATCTAGCTGGCCAAAGACTTGAGGCAGAAGCTCTAGCCACTATACTTCCTAAGTCTTTCAAAGAACTGGCACTTTCAGAGGTGGAGTACGTTGCAGGCTAGAGGATGCCAAATTACTCTGGAGCTCACAGATGCCACCTGGGTTGCCGGCAGTCCTAAGTGCTGGAACCTGCTGACACTCAATGCCCCCCATACCCAATCCAGCAGATTTCAGCTCCAGAGAGAAATGGAGCTTCCACGTCACAGGAGGCTGCTCTGCTCTGAAGGTTTCTGCAGTAGGTCTACATCCAGGGATGGCAGGCAACGCTCACCAGGGAAGGAGGGCTGAAGGCCAGCAGCCCTGGGCTGTCCTCTGGCTGACTGGCTGCATGACCCTGCAGCATCTCCTAAACCACCTTCTCCACACTAGCAGTGCCGCCAAGGCCCCTGGAGGGGCAGGCAGGACACAGCCCTGCCCGTCTCCCCGCCCCAGCAGAGGCACTGACTCTTGGGCTGACCTTGGCTATCCTGCCGTGCTCCAGACACTCCTGCAGCTCCAGCTTATCATTCACAGTGGATGCCAACGGCCTAGGAGGCAGAGGAGAGAATGTAACGGCAGCAACCTGGGGAACAGCAGGAAACCACCCAGAGGTGCTGCCCCTCCTACAATCATACACGCACATCATAAACCTCTTCAAACTCCCCCCAAACACACCAACACACACTGCAGCCATCCACAGACAAAAACCTACCAAGTGTTAATCCTTAAAGGGAAATTCAAAAATGGTCTCAAACTACCACAGGCAGATGATATCTACCCAGAAGAGAGAAAAAGAGGCTCAACTATTTTCACATGAGTTATTTTAAAACATACTGAGTTTAAGGTGTCGTACCACAAAGCAAACTTTGGGGGTGACAGACTGTTCTGTCTTGATTTGCAGTGAGAGTTTCACGGTGTGTATGATGGATGAAATTCAAACTGTACACCTAAAATGCACAGTTCAAAAGACAGATTCTGTACAGTTCCATCAAGACTAAAGTTCTGTGACACTACATATGTCACTTCTCAGGGGGCAGACCAGACAACTGAAGATCACCTTCGGCGCTGACCTTTTCTGACATTTAAGAAAATTAAAAAAGGTTTCTCATAGCCCTGGCTCCAGGACCTCAGCATGGGGCCTGCAGTCAAACCAGGCACCTCCCTGTGTTTACGAGCACAGTCTACTCAGCCCTGCGTGGCACCTCGCCTCCTCCTGTACCTTAGAATTCTAGTGTTTGAGTTAGAAGCAACAAGTGAGAACAATTCCACAGGACCCTGAGTTAGTGGCTCCATGAAAACAACGGACCATATAAACCCATGCATTTTCCCAATATACATGTGGTATCTTGGGAACTTTGGGGGGACGCAGTTTCAGGCCAGCTGCCCCAGTGACCCACCTCCTTCCCCCATCAACAAGCTCTCGCAAAAGATGGCAACTCTGCCAAATGGGTATGACACTGGAAAGGTCCCACAACCTCGTGTGAATGGCAAGGAGGGAGATTATTTGACTGGGGCCAGGTGACAAGATGCTTCCTATTTATAGGTATACCAAAGAGGTTTAAAATCCATTACTCAAAACATTCTGGAAACTCTCTCTCTCCAGAATCCATATCTAGATCGGGTGACCCTCATTCTGCTTTTGAACTGCAAACTCTGGAACAGTTTCTTTTTCCTCAAAGGCCTTTTTACAATGCAATTATTACATCTGAGGAAATGAAACTGTATTCATTCCTGGATATTAAAATCTTCTTGTTGTTGAAACGGGGTCTTGCTCTGTCTGCTAGGGTGGAGCATGGTGGCATGATCACAGCTCACTGCAGCCTTGAACTCCTGGGTTCAAGTGATCCTCCAGCCTCAGCCTCCGGAGTAGCTGGGATTACATGTGAGTGCCACCACACCCAGCTAAAATCTTTATCTGTGCAAACTAAATGAAGAAAATCCTTCCAACAAAGGCCCTAAAGCCAACAAGGTGTGTGATTACTAAGTTAAGCAGGACCCTCGTACTTGTGTGGTGCTGCTTCAAGGTTCCCTTCTCCTAGAGCAGGATGCAGCCCTTTCCCAACCCAATGCCAGCCTCCACAGCTTTACCCCAGGAGCATCTAGGGACCAGTTGGCTCTGGATACATCACCCATGGAGGAGAACCAACTGTGTAACTCAGCAGCACGAATGCACTTGTAAATTTTCAAGGTCCTGCTTTAAGATCACTAGTTGTTGGTTGCTCAGACAAGTATTTTATACCTGACTCCCCTTTCTTCCTCAAGGAAAAGGAAATAAAGAAGAATGTGGCAGAGCAGCAAGCCACTCAGCAGAGGTCAGCCTGAGAGGGCCCACTCAGGGACCCCCCCCCCACCTGCCCCAGGCCGTCCTGCCTACAGACCTCGACCCACAGCCACACCAGGCCTGGGAGCTCTCACCAACCTGTTCATACCGGGAAGGTTACCCCAGAAGTAGCGGGCCCTGTGTGCAGCTGACACTTCTTTGGCATCAATCATCACAGGGTTGGACTAGAAAATAGAAGATAGTTTACAGATGAGAGAAGGAGGAATATTAAATAGCTCAGGGTAATGTTGCTGGTTTAGAGCCTTGAAGCCTCAAAGGCTCTTACTTCTCTCTCAGGAACCACACGCTGCGATAGCCTGAAGTCTCCAGGAAAAGCTGGAATTAAACCTAGCCACATTCCACATGCTCTCACTGGAACATTCTAGACCAGCATTGTCCAGCTGAACTTCTGCGACGATGGGAATGTTCTCTATCTGCACTGTTCAATGTAGTAGCCACAAGCCCACTAGCTACAGGTGGCTATTTTGTGCTTGAAATGAGGCCAGGGTGACTAAGGAACTGAACTTTTAATGTTAATTTAAATAGCTCCATGTGGCTGGTGGCTACCATATTGGATAATGCGGCTCTAGACCACCCAGAGGCTCTGAGAAAGACAGTTCCAGTGCGTGCAGGTGTGTTCGTTATACATCCTTATTACAAGCTAAACAGACGCCTGCTCACATTTTAAAGTCAGAACACGGCTTGAAGGGTTACTGACCAAGGCTCAGAGGCATGGGCTCGAGCTCGCAGAGAGCCCACCAAGAGTGCCTCTGGCAGCAGGTCCTCTGCACATGGCTCAAACCTGGCTCACAGCTAAACTGGGACTTGTCTAAGGAATAAAAACTGAGATAGGCCATGTTTTCTTCTCGGGTGCTGTAAAGCATTCATCATGGTGCCAGGGAGTGAGGACGAGTCCTTCTGGTCTGGGAAAATTGACTTTGGCATATCAGAGGTCCCCCAGTGTAACAGCACATAGAATGCCCAACCCCAGAACCCCACCTGATTTAGTGACAGGTCCTTTGACCCGAGGGACACACCCACAATACCGTCTATTAGAGTGGGACCACCGGTTCTTTCTGAGGTGGGCCTCTAACACGGCTTGCTCCCTTTCTGTTTGGGAAGCCCGGAGCTTCCCAAACAGGCCCTTGCAAAGCAGAAGTCACCAGTCCCCAGCTCCACAATGCAGATGAGACAGGGATAAAGCAGCAGTCCAAGGTAGAAGCCATTAGTGAGCTGGCCAAACCAAGGTTGCTGGCTATACCTCGAGAAATCGCGAGATGTCCCTCTTGTCACTAACGCCCATGGCCACCACATTCTCAAAGAGCCAGAAGAAGGGGCGATCATCTCCCTCCTTGGGCCGCGCATCATGCAGGAGGCGGTAGAACTCAAAGAAGAGCCGGCCAGTGCCCTCTGAGAGGTCGGAAGAGAAAGCCATCAGCTGGGGACTGTCTGTGTAAGACAGTGGTGTGGCTCGGGCGTGGGGAGGGCAAGGGCAGACAGGGTCACTGGGAACAGCTGTCCCAGGGCAGAAGTATCCAAGGAGGAAACCTAAGTGCGGAAGCACCAGCTGAGAAGGTGGAAGGGTGAGGATGGCACCTACCGTAGAGTCCCTTGCGGGCAGGGTTGACGATGGAGAGATCATTGCAGGGACTGCCCCCAATCACCAGATCGAATGGGCCCCACTCCTGGATCTGGGAGGATAAAGGCAACATGATGGGCCTGCTGTCCAGGGACAGAGGCACAAAGGAAGAAGAGGAATTTCTGTGAATTTGGCAAAAAAGTCCTTTGGCATGGGAGAGGAGTCCTGGCTGCTCTACTCACTACCCCACTGTGCAGCCATGGGCAAGTCTCTGAGGCTGTCTGGGCTCAGCTTCCTAAACAAGAAGTGAGGGGACCAATGTGTCATCTCTGAGGCCAGCAGGGAAACCAGGCAAGAAATGCAGCCACTCACTGGAAGGTGGTCTAGGCAGACGCTGAGTCTGAAGGTACCCTGCGCTCTGAGCAGTTTAGGCAGTGTCTGGGCATCGGAATGCTCT
Source organism: Indri indri (assembly GCA_004363605.1). Lineage (NCBI taxonomy): Eukaryota > Metazoa > Chordata > Mammalia > Primates > Indriidae > Indri > Indri indri. The sequence continues at coordinate 64,109 of RJWJ010005166.1, read as the reverse complement.
CCAAATGCCCTTCAGGATTCCAGAGGGCTTACAGTTTCAGAGGGAGGCCCAGATAACTGGAAGAGCAGAGGCACACTGTCAGAGCCCCCCAGAAAAACGGAGGCTGGTAAAGCTACTTGTGGAAAACATCAGGAGCAGAGGAACCACCCAATTCACTGCACTCTACGAAGTAGAAAGGGCCCTGAAAATAGCCCGGGGAGTAGCTGGAGCCCGAGAAGGCAAGCTCCCCAATTCCCACTGTAGAATGGCAAAGAGGAAAAATGGAAAATAAGGAGAAAGAGAGGCTGCGGGTAAGAGGAAAGGAAGGGAGCAAATGAACCAAACGAAAGGGGACAGGGGCTGCTCCAGAAGCCGGTGTGCAGGGAGGGAAGGCAGGGCATGTCCCACTGACATACATGCTTCTGTGTGACGCTGCGGACGTCCCCGACGTACATGATCTTCCCCTGATGCCGCACCATGCCCACTGTGATGGAGTCCTCACACACCTCCGAGGCAATGTAGCGGTCCACCTGGATGCCCAGGTCCTTCAGCACCAGGAGCCCTGCGTCGGACGGCAGAGAGCACTGTCACTCACGGCCATCTCCCCAGCACCCTGGTCTTAGCAGGGGAGCCCTCCGGCCACCCAGGACTCCTGGGGTCAGCCGCAAGCGCAAGCCCTACCCACAGAGCAGCCTCAAACCCTTTCTGGGTCAAACTGGAATATCGATAAGTACATCAAGGCTGTTTCGAGCCCAGTGTGGCCTACTTGGGTGGTCAAAGCCCAGGAAGACTGACCAGAGGGCAGGTGGCTTCAGGATTCAGGAAGAACAGCAGCTGACTTTTTGGGGGGCCTTATCTTTGTTGTTTCTACATTTACATCTTGGTCCCTCCTCACCCCCTTACTGCCTCCTGCTGCAACTCTACCCGCCCTTCCAGACTCAACCTAAATGCCCCCTGGACTCCCCTTCCCCTCCCGTCAGCCCCCAGCACTGCATTCCTTGCCACCCCATCAGAGCAGTTTACACACTCCTCATTCCGCCCCTCTCTTGGACTGCAAATGGTCTTCAAGACAGAGTAGGAGGCCCCACTCACTACGTTTCCTGCTGAGCCAACTAACTACATTGTCTTCCTCACCACAATCCCTCCATCCACGCCTGCTGAACTGACGCAAGGAAACAATCAGAACAGACCCCAAGAGCTTCAGGAGAAACAGGTACAGTGGCCCCATTTCTACTGCTCCCAACAGATCTCCCCGCCAAGGAGCTTTTACAGCGCCTTGGGTTGTGATGTGATTTAAGGAAGGCCTCCAGGTTCTAGCCTGGGAAACGAAAGCTATAAATCAGCTTCTGCAGGTTTACAGAACATCAGCATTGAGATGAGAACAGAGCATCTGGCCTGCGAAGCCACCCCCACCCTTCGGCCAAGGCCCCCTCTCATGAGATGAGGGCACAAGTTCTGAGGGGAGCTATCTCTTTCTTAAGAACTGGGAAGCCCTCGGCCTGGGGCAGGGCAGGGGGTGGATATACACCGCAGTACAACCTTCCAGGAGGCTTTTTGGCAACGTTAAGAGCCACCTCAAAAAAATAGTGCCTGTGAGGTGACCCAGCATCTCCTAAGAGTTCTTCCTAAGGAGTTAATGGTTTAAGTAGATAAAGATGTATAAAGATACTTGCCACAGCACTGCTTACAATAATGAAAAAATAGTGACTGACCTAATAGGGGGTTAGTGCAGTAAATGATGGGACTTTCACTCAGTGGAATCCTACACAGCATTTATAAATAAAGAATACAGCTGTGTATTTCTTGTCATGAAAAAGTGGCCAGAGTAATGACAAGGCAGGGAACCAGATGGTATGCATTTCCTATCCTCTTTAGTTTACCTATCTTTATATGGATGATTATATAAACACTCACACAGAGAAATCTAAAGGACCAATACCAACATATTAATGAAAAGGTAACAGGTGATTTAAATAAGGCTTCTTTATACTAGCTTGTGTATAAGTGAAACACAACAGAACTGTGTATGTTTGTGTTTGGGTCACTAAGTCCGAGTCTGTCCAAAGCTCTGTGAAATCCTCATTGATCATAATGATAGCTCTGTCCCCTGCCACAGAGCATCCTTTGTTAAGGAAGGTGCCCACTGAACAGGAGAGTATTTTACTTTTTAATTTTGGCCAAAACCCCTGTCCACGGACTGTGTACTTTTTCATTTCACAGAAAAGTTTTCTCTTTAGGGTAGTATTTTAACAGCTGTGATGTTAACAATCATTTTGTTTTGCCAGAGTTTAGTGTCCCTCCCCACGACGGCTCCCCCATCCTGGGAACAGCGGGGCCAGCACCTCTCGTGGGCCTGTGCCCCTCACCTGTAGCAATTCCGTCAAAAAGAGACAGCACCCGGATGGGCTTCCTCTTCTCAGCTGGGACAGGTGGATAAACCTTCGGAGGGTCCTAAGCAGTGAGCACGACAGGTCAGGTGAATGCCCAGCGGTGTTCCACAGACCCCCCAACCAGGGCTGGCCCTCCAGCCAGACTGCTCAGACCTGCACAAACCACCACCAAGTCTCAGCAAAGAGCTCAAGACCTCGCTCCAAGCCCAGCACTCACAAATTCCTGGTCGTGGTTATTGGCGAAGAACATCTGGAGCCTAGAGGGCCAGTCGTCCCGCCGCCGCAGCAGCCCATAGGTACCCTTGTGCCCACACATGTAGCAATTCCAGGGGTCTTCCTTAATGGCCGCCTGGGCAGCCCCCGGCCCCACCAAGAGGTCCACACACTCCACGCAAAAGCACCTGGAAGGAAGCCCAGTGAGCAGAGGGGACTCCCAGCCCCAATCCAGGACTGCCAAGGCGTGCCGCCTGGAACAGAAGCACCCAGTCCAGAGCACAGCTGGAGGGGCGTGGTGGGCAGGCAGTGAGAGCCCAGGTCCTGGCCAAGGAGGGAGGGCCAGCTTTGGTCTGGGGTGGCAACCCTTACCTGCAGCAGTTGTTGTTCCCGCACATGAGCACCTCACGCCCCCCACAGCAGATGGTGCAGTAGGACTGATAGCCATCGTCATCGTACTGGTATGCACACTCCAGGAAGCAGTTCTAGAGAGCAGCGTAGAGGGTCAGAAACCACCAGGGCAGGACCAGGACAGCCAGGGTGAAGGCAGGCTCCAAACCTGGCCTCTTGGAACCTTGACTCAGCCCTGGAGACATGATCCCACCACCCACCCAGCCTGGGTCAGGCACGAATCACAGATCTGGGAAGGGAAAACCACGTGTCCCCCCAACAGTGGATAGAACCAAAGAGGCACGTGAGAGTAAGGCCAGAGAGGGAGGTGCACACCACCTTCTTCCTTCCTGTGGGCCTGAGGCTTTTCTCCTGGGGCTCCCAAGGACATGGCAACCCAGCTCCCACCCCCTTCATACTAGTGACTGTGACACTGTGAGTCCTGCCCACATCTGGGGACTAAAATGGGGCAGTCCCCATTCTAGAGGGGAAAAGAATCTTTCAGAGGAGAAAAAAAAAAAGGCAACTCAAAAGCTTGAAGCCCAAGGACCCATGTTATGAGGATCCTCTGCTTCCAGAGTAAACCTTGAGGTCTCTGTCATACCCACCCAGGTGCCTTCCCCCTACACGCCCATAAAGGGAGGAGATGTAGTTGGCCAAGGGACCAAGGGTTGCCCTCAACTACACCTCTCAGGGCGAGTATGCCCCTACCTTGCAGTTTTGGCACATTCCTCCAGTGAAGAGAGGGTGTTCCAGGGTGACGTTGAGGCTCCCACAAGAAATGCAAATGTCTGGAGAGCAGAGTGAGCGGAGTGAGCACCACCAAGGGCTCCTCCCACCCAGGCCAGAGCCCAGCCCCAGACAGCTACAAAAAAGGAGTGTGTTGGAGCAGCCAGGAAAGGAGGCAGATAGGAGTCTGGGAGAGCTCCCCATGGAAAAGGGAGGCACAGTGTCCCCAGCCTCAGGAGGCCATTCGTTTCTTAGAGCAGGGGATGGAAACCCATTCGTGAGAATTGGGCCTTGGCTCGGGTCACTCTAGAGGTATTCCTGGGGCAGTCTTCAAGTCCTGGCCCCTGCCCCCAATCCTGCCGGGCCCCAAGCCACATACACCACCACTAGGCCAAGGGAGACAGAAGTAGGATGTGAGACAGTAAGGAAAGATGAGAAGCCGAAAGGTTATCTTCAGGCAATTTCAACCAAATCCAAGAAGGGTCACCCTTCTTTGACCCATTGGGGTGTCCCAAACCCTAAAGACCAGCCGATGCCATTGACCGGAGAGCAAAACCACAGCACCAGGAAGACAAATGGTGCGTGAAGCAGGTTGGAGGTGGTGGGACCTGTGAGACAGGCCCCATCACCGAGTAACGTCACAGGGCTCTTCCTAAGTGCGTGCTACTCCGTGCCTGGCCCCACACTGGGAGCACCAGAACGTCCAGGCCACGCACTCACCTTCGATATTCCGGCACTTCTGCCGCACTTCGTACACCAGCCGCTCTGCAGAGGGGAGGGAAGCCAGCATCAGAGGAGGCCGCCAGGGCCACACCCACTCCTCGGAATGCCGGCCTCCTGGCGCCACTCTCTCCAGAAACGGGCCAACTACCTCTTGTGCGTTCATCGATAATCTCCTTGACCTTGGGCTTCTCTGTTGTGCTCTTTCGGGGCTTTTTGGCTGGTGGGGGTGGTGCATAGGCAGCTGCCTCAGGTTCAACCCACATGTCTGTGTAAACTTCTTTGTAAGGATTCTTCTCCTCTGATCAGGAAAGCAAGTGACAAGGTCATAGTTACAGGATGACAGGAAGCCCCAGTCCTCTCCCTTCCCCTCCTCTACCTACAGTGGGGTACAGCTGGGTCCCCAATTTGCCCCACCTCCCAGGATCCAGCAAGACAATGGAGAGTGCGTTATCCTGGAGCCCCAGAGCAGCACTGGCCGACCCTGACCCCAGGGTGAGGGAGACGCTGGCCATTCCCACTGGGCTTCTTTGTGGAGGCCTCGGCAGCTCTCCCTAAGCATGGCTTTCCCAGCCCTGGCATGGGTCCCCCTGCTGGGCAGGGCTCCCAGAAAGCTACGCTGGGCACCTGCATTTACCTTCTGGTGGCTCCAGGCCCTTGGGGCCAGAGGGCTGGAACCCCCCAAGGGCCCACTCAATCATTTGCTTGTTCTGCACCTCCACGGCCTTGGCAGTGTCACTCTCGTCGCTGTCATGGCACGCTGGGAACAGTTTCCCGGAGCGGCTGCTGGCCACCTGGAGGGCAACATGTGGGGGTGGGGTGTGCGTCAGGACAGGCTGGAGGGCAGGAAAGTCGGACTCGAGGGTACCAAGAGGTGGGCGAAGAACCATCGAGGAGGAAGAGTGTAGAAAGAGGTGAGCGAGGTGGGGAAGCTGGGGAGAAATGGAGGCTCTGCCCGGGCCTGACCACCACAGTCTGGCTTCCAGGCCTCCTAGTGCTGTCTAAGCTCCTCCTCCAGGCTCCGTGGAGGGACACTCACCTGCAGGACTTCGTAGATGGCTTTGCGGTACATGGGCTGCTTGTTGTAGGTGGCCTGGTGGAACGCGCTGCAAAACGAGCTCAGCGGCATCAGCTTCTCCACGCACACCTGGAGGGATGAGCACGGCCCCTGGTTTGCTGCTCCCCACGCTTGAGCACCTACCACGTGCCTCGCAAGTGGCAGGGGTCGGGGGCATTAAAGTCAGCCTCAGCCCTTAAGAGGGCCAGGTGCACTGATAAATAATTACCCGATGCGAAAGGGGAGTCTGGACCAGAATCAGGAGGACCTGAATGCAGGTGGGAAAGGGATTCTAGTGAAGGGCTTCCTGACAGCTAAAACCAGGCGGGTGGGCTCTCTGAGCCAGGGTGCAACTTAATCATCTCTCGGGCTTCTTCCCACATGCAGAGTGGGGGTACGCAGAGCCCACTCCTCCCACCCCAATTCCAGACTGCCCCCAGCCAAGACCACAGGCCGTGGGATCCACACCTTGTCCTCCCCCAGGCTACTGCTAAACCCCATGACTCACCACTGAGAACTTGCCGTCTCCGAACCACATGACCCAGCGGGTGCCTTCGGCTGCTCGGCTCCGGCCCGTCATCCACCAAGACACAATGCGGCCTGGCCACCAGGAGAAGCCCCGCAGTTTCCCCCACACCAGCTCCCCAATGCCAAAGCCCCGGCCGTCCTGGAGCCCCAAGGAGCAGAAATCATTACACAGTGGTCACGAGGCCCTGCCACCCTGATCCCCCCATGGCAACCCCAGCCCTGGACATCTGGGGGCAGGCCAGCCAGGAGGGAGCTCCATCTGAATGAAGCAAGACACAGCAAAACCGGGGGACGGAGAGGCCTGGGGTCAGGTGGAGACAGTGAGCGGCCAGTGAGAGATGGAGTGAGCAGAGCAGGACAGGAGGGGCTGGCGTGTGAAGCCCCGGACAAGGCTGGTGAGAAGCAGGCTGCTCACCTCGTACTCTGGTTCGTCGTCAGCTGCTTTGGTGGCATTCTTGTCCCCGGCATCAGCCCCCAGAGGTTCGGGGGTGGTGGCCACGGTGGGGGATGCAGGGTCGGTGGGCTGCTGCACAGCAGGGGGGCTGGCCTCCTCCACCTTCTGAGACTCCCCGGACCCCTGGTTCTCTTCCACAGCATTCATTACTGCAATTACCTTGGCTTTCTTCTCAGCCTGGGGAAACAAAGAATGAGAAGTCATCTTAACCCGTCCAGCAGTTGGCAAGGCCACCTGACACTCAAGGGGCTCTTCTCAACCCGTCTGTGGAGGTCTGGGACGGTGATGGAAGGTAAGGGGCTGGACACAGGAGTTCTTCCTCATTGCCCCAGCTGGCTCGCCACGGAAAATGGAAAGACAGGAAGTTGGGAGATGAACTCAAACCACTCAATTCCAGCCTTCTTTTCTGCCTCTTAGGAAACCTTCCTCCCCAGTCTAATCTTCCTCACCCTCATCAGCACATCAGTATCAGTTGCCCACCCTCAGATGCGGAAAGGTTAATTCTATTGAAATACCAATCAGGCACCTTTGTCAGGCACAGATACTGGCTCCACCCTCTCCTGTCTTACATTCCCAACCAAGAAATGGGATCATCTCTCTTCCTCCACAATTTCTCTGGACAATCAATCGCTTCCACTCCTGGTTTCCAGACCAGGACTCAAGTTTTGCGATGTCCACTGATGATGAAATCACTGATCTGGGTTTAAAGAGCACATCTCCCCCAGCACCTGCCCAAACACCACAAAGCTCCCTAAGCGCCTGCCTGTTCCCTAAACCTGCAGGCCATTCTCGAGTTCTTGTGGATTAACCCAGTGTATGCTGTTACCAGATTCCACCCCTTCTCTGTGCACCTTTCAGATCCATAAATGTTTATTCCTTCAATTATTTACTGAGCCGGCGCTACAGACCAGGCACTCTCTCTGCCATCCCACCGACAAATTAATAATCCAAACCCAGGTATTCTCCTACTGAACAGCCTCCATCCTTTCACCATATCACACTCATCTTTCAGGCTAGGATCCTCATGCCCATTGCTTCTTGAAACCTGTTCCAGGATCCCTATAAAGAAAAATGGAATCCTTGATACTTAGCTCTGAGAACCATTCACCCTGCACTGCATTTAGGAAACACAGCCTTCTAACTTCAATGCTCTGCACCCATTTCCACCATACCTGATTCAAAGGGGAAAAAAAATCCCATGTTTTATTAACACATGCTTTTTTAACATGAAGCTTTCCACAAGAGCCCAGAGCTGTGAATGCAAACCCATCCTCAAGATTAAAAAAGTATCAGGAAGGAGTATCAGGAAGAGCTCTATCTGGAAGTCAGAGCATCTACACTCCTGTCTTAGCCTTGCAACAAACTGGCAGCTGACTTCGCAGTAGTCCCTTCTCTTCGGAGCTGATCCTACCTAAAAAGGCATTTGGACTAAAGGACTTCTGGTAACCTTTTCAGACCTGTTTAAGAATCTGATGCATATATCAAGGATTCCAAGGACTCTCCCAAAGCCCATCAATGGATCCCCTCCAGATCCTAGGCTCCCAAGTTAACCTTTGTTTTCAGCTCAATGGTCTAATGTACTGTCTCGTAGATTCATTTTATTTCATTCAATCTTCAAGTCTTTGCCTCCGAGCCACAGACCAAATCTGTTTCTTATGGTGATTCCTAAAACATAGGATGTTAGTCCTGGTTCTTTCTCTGACTCAACAAATTCTAAAATGGGATAAGGCATCCTTTGCCCCCAGCCCACAAACAGCTGGGAAAATGAGCTCACGGATGGCGGGGGTGGAAGAATGCAGAGTAATTGCTCAGCCCTCCTTAGTGCACTCTCACCTGGTCCGGACTTTGACTTCCTGGTCGTACCTTCAATTAGCTATCACCTCCTCACCCATAAGAGGATGCAATGGGGTCTACAGGGAAGGGGTTCCCTTCTCCTGGAGGCTACCTCCTGTCCTGGGATCCTGGGCCACACCAGTCACACAGATAAACCCGCGCCTAGCTGTTGTTCCCTCTCTACCACACCTTCCCAAACTTCAGGCATGGATGCCTGACCCAGGTTAGGGTGCTGCTGGGAGGATCCAAAGGCCCTGTTTCCAGGCATGATGAGGCCCCTCAGCCACCACAAGGTGTGCAGGTGGCAGAGGGCAGGAAGGGGAAAGGACCCGCCATCACTTCCACAGCAAGTGGCAGCGGGTGGGCACGGGCTCCTCCCCGGGCTCCCCGGGTCTAGAAGGGAGTCGTGCCTGACACCACCATCATCACTCCCCCACAGCCCCTTTGTCTCTCTCCTCAACCCCTCCACAGTGAGTTCCTGAACATTCTTCTTCCCCCACAACTTCCCCCAGCCTGTCAGATGCTGCTGCTGATAGCTGTTCAGCATCCCCAACCCACTTGGTGCAGAACACGCACCCAGCACGGTTTGGGCTGGCGGAGGAGGAAGGGGCCTCCATCGGGACAAGGGCGGCAGGGGTGGGGGAAGGAGGAAGGAGGTGGGTTAGCAGCAGGAGGCCAAAGGAAAGGGGAAGAAGGGGCAGAGGCGAGGCTGCATGGGGGAGGGGCTCATTAGAATAGTCTGCCTGGGGCAGTTCGGGAAAGCATCCTCCTTTCCACCTTCTCTCCTGCCCTCCTGCCCAGGCAAACAATAGGAGAAAGAGGGTTAGCGCAGGGCTCTCCCATTTGGGCTGATGGCTCCTCACCCACAGAGGGGCCAAGAGATTGAGCAGGATCCAAGAGGGGCACTACACCATTCCTCAGAAGCCACCTGGCCCAGAGTTTGGCCAGCCTGGGAAAGCCACTGGTAACTCCACTGACTACTACTGTCCATCCTCCAGTTCCATCTCCTCTGGCAGCTGTCCCGCCTCCACCTCCTGCATCGACTCAGCACTTCCCATTCCAAAGGTCAGAGGTCTGAGCGCCACGGACCCCAAGCCCACGCGGCCTTAGGCTATCCTGGTGTCACAGGCCAGCTTCAGGCTGGCCCCCGCAGCCCCCTGTCAGGGTCACCCTGCTTCCTCCCACCCCCAACCACTTCTTTCTGGCTGCCTGCCGGGTGGCTTCCAGGAACTCGCAGCAGAGGAAGCTGTCCCTCTCAGGAGGCTGCAAGCTGGCAGGGCCCTGAGGACAGCCTGGTCCCCTAGCCAGGAATACAGGTCAACCAGGAAATGCCAGGCACCCATCTGCCAGCAGCTCAGCTAAAGCAGCTTCCAAACCAACTTGTGGTCCACCAGCCCCGCTCAGCCAGCGCCTGCAGTTACCACTGCCCAGGCTCCCAGCCCGCTGCTCCTCCTGTCCCCTGGGAGCACCAGGTGCCACTTGAGCCCGGTGAGGAGTGGGGCTTGGGGCTCCTGAGCAGGGAGTAGGTGCGCCAGCACTAAGTCAGCATCTCCAGCACTCAGGCTAGGCAGGGACGCCGCAGCTCCTGCGGGCCGGGGAGGCATACTTGACTCTTCTCAAACTGAGGGCTGCGGAGATCCTCCCCTCGGCCCTGCAGCCTCCCCGCCCCCAGTCTCCCCAGGGCTCCGTCCAGGAACCTACCCATAAGGCCAGGTGCAGCCCCTCTGCGGTCCAGCTCAGGTGTGAGCCCCGGCCCTGAAGCTCTGTAAGTAGCGGCCCGTCTGGGGGGAGGGGAAGGGGGCGATGGGGCTGGGGGCGGAGGGGGCCAGAGAGAGGGGAGGGGGGCGGTGGGGGGGAGGGAGGGAACATTTTCTTTGTCTAGAACTCCAGGTCACGTGGGCCCCGCTGGAGTGCCTGGTTGGCTGCGGGCGGGCCGGGGGAGGGGGCCGGCGCTCCGACGCTGGCGGTGGGCCAGCCCCTCTCCTCCGGTCCGAGGGGCGCGGGGGCCGGGGGCGCGGCCGGCCTCCGCCCGTTCCCAGGGCCCGCCCAGGCCCGGCAGAAGGAAGCGCTCCCGCCTCCCGGGAAGGGCCTGCCCTGCCCCCTCTCCCCCAACTCTGGAAGAGATTAGCGCGGAGCCGGGGAGCGAGGCCGGGAGCCTGCGGGGAGCCGCAGGGAGGGAAGGGGCGGCTCTCTACTGCGAGCCCTGAGGGAGCCGCGAATCCGGGCGAAGGAAGAGCGGAGTTTTCCGACGGTCTCGGAGAGCCAGGAGAAAGTTGTTAAAAGTGAGTTTCTCAGAAGCACAACCAAAAAAAAAAAAAAAGCTTACAGATAAGAGGCAAGGCCCAGAAGTTGTAGGAAATCTCAGAGAATACAGACTGAGCGTGACAGAGGGCACCCGCACAGAAACGGGGACGCTTCAGAACTAGGGCGGGGGGCGGGGGGGGGGCGTTCCCGCCTCCACAGTACAGGTGGATAGAGGGTGCCTTAAAAAGCATGGCTCGAGGAGTTCAGGCTTTGAAAGCTTCTTCCTGGCCATGTCCCCCGGGTCCCTACGTCACTCTGGGTCTTCCCTGGACTTCTCATTTTACAGTTTGCAAGGGGTGGGGGAGCGAAGGGGGCGGGAGCTAGGGCGCTTCTTCTAAAGTACAGCAATTCCTTCATTCCCAGGCACGAACATCTGCAGATCAAGAAGACTTTACTCTCTTCCTGGGGCCTCCAGGTGCGGCTTCCAGGTGCAGCCTTCCGAGGAGAGGCACCTCCCCTCAAGGCGGACAGCAACCTCCACCCACAGCCCTCCATTAGGTTGGGTGTAGCATAAGATAAAGAAGCAGACCCTGTTGGCCCTGCCCTCAAGGAGTTGAAGATTCCACTGGACTTGGAGAGATAGAAAGGATCACTGAAAAACAAACATATGTGAAGATAACCATGCAACAAATACCCAGGAGAGCTGGCCAGGATGGCTTGGAAGACAACAAAAAATGGTATGAAATATAAAAGAGGTTAGAGGTGATGTGGAGGTGAGCACAGACTGGGCCGAGAATGGGTGGGATAAGAGCTGCCAGGGTGGGAAGGGAGGGACTCCTCACCCACCTGCAGCCTCCTAGTACACGAAACCTAAAGGCACAGAAAGCTGGATAATGGCAGGATTTCAGGTGTGTCAACGGATGTATCCTGCAGCAGTAAAGAATAACTGCATGTTTTCTGACAAGATGAATGGGTATCTTAGAAAGATTGGGCTGGTTTCAGTTTGCCTGATGAATAAGAAGGAAGAGCAGAGGAACTCCCATCAACAGAGGCTGTTTGGCTTGTCAGAAGATCTGAACTTGAGTTCTGATTCTACCACCATGACTTTGAACAAGCTACTTAATTAACCCCAAGAAGTCTGTTTTCTCATCTGCAAAATAGGAGTGATGACTTCAGCCCTCCCAGGCCTTGGAATATCAGCATCTCCTAAGGACAGTGAGGTAACTCCCTAGGTGCCTGGCTCCCAGCCACAGTGAGCTGGGACATACCAGCTGGAACAGGTGCTGGTATAATGAGGTCAAGAGATGCTGAGGTGAAGGATAGCCCACCATCCCTCTTGGGGCCATCAAAGGAAGCAAACCCTGAAGAGGAAGGAGGCCTCCAAATCAGTCTTCTACCTATAAAACTTGGGGGTCCACACTTGCCCCCAGCCCTGACTGAGACCCAGAATCCATGCAGCTAGGAAAAGGAGCCATTCCAAAAAAACAAGAGGCCTCTTCTGCTCTAACCCATCTCTCAGCCCAATTAAGGTATCCACTTGGTGAAGCAGAGATGAGAAGCCCTGAATTTATGCCTCCCACCTACTCCTAGCCCTTAAGGAATGTAATAGGACTTGCTTAGTTGCTTCTCTCACTGATCTTCCTCAGCATCCAGGACCAGTGAATGGGCCACCTGAGACCTCACCCCAGGCCTCCCCTTAAAAGGAAGCTTCTGATTCTGGCCTGGCAGCTCCTTTCAGATATTCTGGCTCATCTGTGACATCTACTTTTCCATTACGACGTGGCTGAGCACCTCAGACTCTACCCTCTGTGGTCTTGGGACTTCTTCAGACTGTAACAGTGCCTGCACATACAGCCAGGGCTCCAAGTGTCAGTACTGGCCAGAACAATTCACTTTCTCTTGGCCCACAATACAGTAGCCTCTTCCCTCCTGCTGTCAAACTTCCTTGTTCTCATCCTTTAGAGTCAAATCTTACCTCTTCCACACAATTTCCCAATCTAAGCAAAAGGAAGCCTAGTCTCAAAGGTGTCCCCTCACCAACCTAGGGCATCTTCCCTCTCCTATAACTATGCAAACAGGAAACATAACCCTTTTATAGATGATGAGTCACTTAAACAGAGATGTGTCTTCTTTGTGGTCAGTCAGACCTCAAAGCAGAAGAGACCCCAAGATCTAGGACAGAGGTGATTTTAGTAAAAGGTCAGGGGGGAAAAAACAGGGCAGCTTTCAAGGGTCCTCAGGTCACATATGCCCTTGACCTTCCAAAGTAACCCTCCCTGTGTAGTTACTAGGATAGGTCTTTTTACCAAGATAAAGATAGCCAGCCTCAAATAGCGGTGTCATGTAAAATAAGCCATGTTCTTGGAATTGTTATAAAAGTATGTTGAAAGGAGCAACTCCTGGATGTAAAAAAGATACGTTGGATGTCAAGAGCCTAAAAGAGATGCTGGAGAGGAAGTATCTAGCGTGGTCCAACAGAGAGGGTGACCTGAGAGAGAGGGCACAGTTCCTGTTTGGCAGGCAGACAAGAGTGATCCAACAGGCCGCCAAAGCCTGATGAAAATACCTCTTAAGGACACCTGACTCTCTCGGCCCTGATCCTCTATTCATCAAGCAAACTTCTAATTTTAATTACATTTTCCAATGACTCTGATACCAGTAAGTTGCCAGAAAACAGCAGGACAAATATTATGATCTGCGTGGCAAGGACACATCCTGTTACAAATTGGTATATTTAACATTCTGGTGTGTACTGCTTTCCTGGGTCTTTGAAGAACATGATCCTAAGTGTGTTAATTTGACTTTCCAGTCTCACAGAAGTGAGATGAGACACGAGGCCATGATACCCCCCCAAAGAGCAGAAACACCAGGAGGTCTGCGTGGGAAGGGCCACTCCTGCCTGACTGGTTTTAACTCAAAAGTTCACCACTCCGTGGCATGCTCTGTCATAAAATCCAGTCCTGGCGGGATGAGGGTAGGTTATGTTGCTGCCATCACACGGGACATTTATCACCTGAATCCCTTTACTCAATATCAGAGAAGCCATGACCTCTGTAAAGCCATCTGTAAAGCAATATGTATGAAGTCACTGCATATTTTCTGCCACACACATATTTTCACCAGCCGCAGGACCAGGGAAACCTTACCCAGACAAAAAGCGGTAAGATCAGGACAAATGTCTGTTCTGAACCTGTCCTGCTTACAGCTCAAAAGCCTCAACGCCAAGCAGTCAACACTCTGCATGACGTTCAAAGCCCCCACGAATCTCAAGGCCTCCGTGTTATATCACGAAGCCCACTCTGCCCACCCACCTGGTATTCCTCACGCCTGCCTTCTTCCTGGAATGCCTCTCAACCTCTACCAGCCAAAATCCTGCCCATCCTCCTATGCCAGTTACCTCCAGTTGCCTCCACCATGAAAGTTTCTCTAGCCCTGCACTGATATGGTAGCTACTAGCTGCATATGGCTATTTAAAATAGTTAAAATTAAATACAAATGGAAATTAGTTCCTCAGTCACACTAGCCACATTCCACGTGTCCAAGAGCCACATGTGGCTGGAAGCTACTCTATTGGATGGCAGAGATTTTAGAACATTTCTGTCATCACAGAAAGTGCTTTAGGACAGTGCCACTCTTGCCCCTCACCCTTATCTTGCCCCACTGTCCCTTATCTTCCCTGCCCACCCCCCACACTCCCATAGCACTTTGTAAGCCTCTCTTAAAACCTGCCAGTGTGTGCTTTGCCATGTATGAAGGTGACTGTGTGCTCATCTTTCTTCTCCACAGATTAAAAATTCCTAGAGGGCAGGGACTGGATCTATTCAGCTTCATATGGAAGTGGTGTGGGCTGGAGCACCTCACACATAATAGAGGATTAAAACAGTGTTTGCTGAACTGAACGCAACAGTGTCTCAGGTGCCTCATCCCTGATCCACTGCCCAAGTTCCAAATTGGGGGGCAGATCCTTTTCATAGCAGAAATCCTAATAATTGCTAAGAGGTCCCAGTCTAGGGCTCCCAGAAGAGGCCAGGAATCTTTGTTTTCTTATTCCCCTGAAATCCATATGGAGGTTGCAAGCAAATGACCAGGGCTGGGTTGCTGGCAGTGAAGCTAAAAATAGCCACGGAGCCAACAGCATGGAGTTAGCAGGACTTGTTGCTAAGGAGACCAGTCGCAGAGAGAGCAACTAAGCAGGGAGAAGGTGTCAGATGTGTACCCGGAGAGCAGAGGCCATGTTGGGAGGACTCTAAGTTGACAGGGGTCCAAGGCTCCCACCTAGTGATGGGCTTCTGCCTTCTAGCAGCTCCTGGCTAATGCTCTAAATGGGGCAAATGTTCCCCCATCCCTCAGTAACCCATCTCCATGGAAACCACCAGGACTGGGGTGAAGTACCAGCCCCTAAAAGGGAGGCCTCTGCCAGGAGCTGGTTGTTATGGCAACATCCCCCCTTCCTGTCATTCTCTGTCTCCTGGCTTCTCTTGAGAGGGAAAGATGGGGGCCTGGTCTTGGCTTAGCCGGCATGACCAGGAAGCAAGCACCCGCTTTCTGACAAGACTAACCTGTAGGGGTTCTCTAGAAGCCCCTGAGAACCCAGAAGGGCCCGGTGGTCCTCAGCACAGAGCAGAGCTTCCCTTTCTTTCCATGAGGGCCCTAGAGATCATCTTGCCAAGAGAATCCCAAACTCATTTGGGTTTAGTTGCATCAGGATCACCCGAGGAGGATTTTAAAAATACAGATTCTTGGGGTCTACCTCTGTAGATCAGCAGACTTAGGGTGGGGCCAAGGAATCTATTAAAACCTCCCTAGGTAACTCAGATACTAACCAGGTGTGGAAACCACTGATAGCCCTGGCTGTCTCCGTTACAAATGAGAAACCTGAGGCCTAGAGAGGACTGAGCCCACCTGAGGGATCAGAGTCATTAACTGAAGAGGAAGTAGTCTGGGGAGAGGTGCGCACCCTGCTGCACACATCCAAGGTGAGCGGCCCACCTCTGGGCCTTTCCCTCCTGTTCCCCTTTCAAGCCAGATCATGCTGTCGTCTGACACTGGATTGTGATTTAAAGCTAAAGCTCTCGACAAGCTGCCCTATGTGGCAGAATGTGGAAGGTAGGGGCCAAGAGTCTGGTTCCCAGAGTGTGCAGAATGGTGGCAGCCCAGGCAGATGATTCGGGCTGAAAGAGAAATCCATCCTCCTTCTGAAGAAAAGCAAAAGGGTCACCATGGCAACTGCAGTGTGCTGGCCTGGTTGGGCTCTATGCCATTACCCCAAACCTGGGCCCTGCAGCAGAACCTCCTCCCCGAGTCTGGGGAGAGGAGCAGCATTTGGGCAAATGCCATGGGTCTAGTTTTGGGACCCGGAAGGAAGCTGTGCTGTTGCCTGGAGCCAACCTCTCAGCCTGCCTGAGGCACACCTGAACACGGGGGCCGGCACGCTCCTGAGCCCTGAGCACCTGCAGTAGGTAGGCTGGTGGAAGCAGTGGGCCTCCACGCTTCTGCTACAGCCTAATTGTGCACCCAAGACCCACCACACATGAAACCACAGCCCTCGTTCAAAACAGCATGCAATTAGATGGTAAATTATGTGGTAGAGATGCTTTCTACGTGTGCCGAAGGACATCTGGGGGGGCTGGGATCCGGAGAGGCAGGAAGACACAAGGGAAGATGAGAGAGGGTGGAGTTGGAATGGGCACAACCTCCCAGGTTTTTCCCTCCCAGGCCAGATTTTGGAGGGAATCTGCAATTGCATTAGCTCCCTGGCAGATGAAGGGCAGGAAAACACAAGCACTGCCTTATGCATATCTGTTAGGGAGGGGAGCGTGAGAGGGGGCTGTCGTGTTGATAACACTCACATTAGATAAACTCTTCTGAATACTGAACTTCTGGTCAAGAGAGCAAAATGCAGGGTGGGGGAGCCCACCTCCTCGAAAGCCCCTCCTCGCTGATCCCTGACCTTTGTCCCAAGCAGGCCTCATCCCACCTGGCGCCTCCATTCTCTCCCAGGGAGCCCTGTACTTCCCCACTGGTGTACGCTGGGCAGCCGCGACTCAGCAGATCTGCCATGAGGCTTCTGCAGCTTCAGCGGCTGCTGCTTCCTCACGGCGCCCACCTGCCTTCTCCTCCCTGCAGCTCCAGGTCTGCTCCGTACACGGAAGGCTTCTCCACAGACACAACTCTTCCTTCCTGGTCGCTTTCATCCCCTAACCTGGAACATCGGGGTCTGCACGGCTCCACCTGCAAGTGAGTCTGGGGGCTGGGTGGGCAGGGCAGGGGCAGAGATGCCATGGCAGGGGTGCGGGGTGGCAGTGCCATGTGACCCGACCCCAGGCCTCACTTGCCCCTTACCAGGAAATCCAACTGGTGGGGTTGTGGGGTCTTGAGTTGAGCAGGGCCTTATAGCTGCTGACAAGACACTAAATAACCACCTAGTTTCTTTGGATATTGGTTTCCTAACCAGCCTAATGGCACCACAGATATCTGCTAAATATTACAGGCAAGATCAAAGGAAGTCAGGAGGGGCTGACATATGAGAGGTAGAAAGAACCTTGTGACAAGTTTGCTTTAGGGCATGTTGATGTTGTCACTTTGCTTTAGAAACTGGAGAGAAGTGTTAATTTTATACTAAGGTGGGTATGGGCCGAAAGGAACCTGTTAACCTTAACAGCCAGGCCTGTTCTCCCCACCCTTCCCCAGGTTCCAGGGGTCAAAGGGAGGGGCCTAAGGCACCAGCATTCAGATTCTGGCATGCAGACCCTCTCAAGTTTCAGGGTCCAAAGGGGAAATTCAGGAGGAGCCCAGCTGACCCGCATAGGGGCAACCATTGCTGAACACAGCGGGAACCCTGCCATCTCCATCCAAAAGGAAAAATTTAAATTCCTGTACCAAAGCCTTTCCGGTCTCCTCCCCTACACACAACCTGTTTGGAAACCATCCCTAGGTCTGCCCGCCTTAGAGCCCAGACTTCTTCCTCAGCTCATCACTCTAGTGGCCACCTGGGCTGTATGTCAGAATTACCTGGAGAGCTTTGGAAACAACACGTGCCGGGGCCATCACTAAATTCCTGATTTGATTAATCTGACCCAGGCAGTGGTGTTTAAATAAAACAAACAAAACTCCCAGGTAACTAATGTGCAGTGAGACCCCCCCAGTAGGTGATATACTAGATAAATCTGCCAGTGCATCTGTCTGGAATCCCTTCTAGGCCAGATTTGCTTTACTTCTAATCGTCTGAAGCTTGGTGGTTCTCACACGCTAGGAAGCCCCAGAATCATGCAGGGTGCAGCCAGAAAGTCAGATTCACAGGTGCCACCCCAGAGACTCTGCTTCAGTAGGTTCAGAACGGACAGGGCCCAGGAACGTGCCTGTTTAACGCATCACCCAGGCAGTTCTGCTAGGGTAATACGCAAACCACCCTTCAAGAAACACTGAATTCTAATAGTGTTTTTGGTATGTATAAAACAAGTTTGATTCAATTTTTGGTTTTTGCCCAACAAAGCTGCCTTTCAGATGGTATCTAGAATCAAATACATGGGAGACAGAGCTGTTATTCCTGTTTTTGTACAATCCATCTGAGTTGGAAGTGAAGATAATATTTATGCTGCCTGCGATTCATCGACTAAAGAGGAATAGGGGAAGAGTCAGATGGCATCTGGGAAGAGTTGCTATTGAAGAATGGCGAGTCTGAAACACGGTAAAATTCACATGCATGCCCCGTGCGCTGGCACGGGAGGGGGTGCACATTGAGAGGTGGAGGGTGAGGGGTGGCCTCAGGGACTTGATGGAGGTTGGAAAGGGCTCCACAGATAGGTGAGGAGGGGCTCAGTAGTCCCCTAATTGGTTCAAGAGATCCTCACGGATGCTGGCCACCTGCTCCCAAAGCTCCGTGTCCCTGCCCCTCCTGTCCTGGTCCTCTCCATGCGGGGCTGCTTTCTGTGTTCTGGGCTCTTCTCTCCCTGCTCTGCTGCCTGCACATCCCCTCCACGTGGAGGACTCTCCAGTCGGAGTCCACACCTACCTTTGGAGCTGCCCACTAAACCTCTCCCCAACCTGCCAACTTCTCAAAAGCAGCTTGTCCAAAACCCCTCCTAAAAAAATACCTTCATGACCTTGGAGTAGGCAGAAAATTCTTAGAGATTATACACACACATATACACCCTAATAAAAGAAAAAAAATGGATAAATTGGACTTTATTAAAATTAAAAACTTCTACTTATCAAAATACAGCCTTAAGAAAACAAAAAGTTCACCTTCACCTTCCTGCCCCAGGATTCCCACCTCTTCCTCCAGGATTCCCCGTCTCAGATAATGACTCCCCCAGTCCGGCCCCCAGTACCAAGCAGGTTTCTCCCTTCCCTGCAGCCAGGACCAGTCCTAGCATCTCTTTCAAGTCTGCCTCCCATTACGTCAACCCCCAGTCAAGGCCAAATGTAGTGCCCTCCTACCTGGTCCTGCTTCTGAACTTCCCCTCTGGGCAGCTTACAGTGCTACCGGGTTGTCTTCCTAAAATGCACGTCCAATTCTCCCACACCTCTGTTCCCCACTGCAGAATAAGCCTAAATTTCTCGCTATTGATGATCTGACCATCTTCCTTTCTAGTTTTATCTCTTCTTACACATCCTCCCCAACCCCCTGCACCCTGGTTACCAGATCTCTTGCTGTTTCCTAGACAACCCAGAAGCATCATGCCTCCTCTTTGCCCTCAGTAGTTCCTCTTCCTGAAAGGCCTCCTCCTCTTTCACACTTACTGAAATTCCCAAAGGATGCCACCTCCTCTGGGAAGCTTCCCCAGACTCCCCAGAAGCAGTTCTCATCCTCCTATATGCTTTGTCTTCTGTTCTTGGTACCAGGAGAACAGAGCAAGCCCCATGCTCTGCCTGCCCCTGAGGCTTATTGTGAACATTGCGCCTCCTCCACTTCACAATGTGTGCCTCTGGGACAGGGCTGTGTCCAATTGGCCTCCCTGCCCCCAACCCAGCGTAGTGTCCAGTATATTTAGTAAGTACTGAATTACTAAGTAATAAGTAGTAAGTACTGAGGTCTGGTCCATTAACTCCTTCAATTAATGCATTGGGCTCCTTAAAAGAGTCACAGAGAGTCCAGCAAACTATCCCAAGCTTGAACATCCCTAGGGCCTCCCTGACAAGTGGCCCAGTCTTTAAAGCAGACAGAACATTAGTCATTATGTCTTCTCCTTTGCTAGCCCCATAGGAAGTGCTGTGGGAATGCCTCTAAAAGTCGACCTAAATATGCAAGAAATCTCGAGGAGCCCTAGACTCCAAACTCCTAGAGGATTACTTTGACCACCTACCAATCCATGCCTTCTCCTGACTATCCCTGTCAGGCAAGCTCCTGTTCCAGCCAAAGGCCCCCTTGGCACAGCCTTCCCTGAGGTCCTTGGGCAGGGTTAGGTAGTTGCTCTCGAAGTCTCTCTGTTAATATTTCTAAAATAGGGGCAGGGTGTGGTGGCTCATGTCTGTAATCCTAGCACTTTGGGAGGCCAACGTGGGAGGATCACTTAAGGCCAGGAGTTTGAGACCAGCCTGGGCAATATAGCAAGACCCACCTCTACCAAAAAATTTAAAAATTAGCCGGGTGTGGTGGTATGTGCCTGTAGTCTTCGCTACTTGGGAGGCTGAGGTGGGAGGATCAGTTGAGCTCAGGAGTTTGAGGTTGCAGTGAGCTGCGATTGCATCACTGCGCTCTAGCTGGGCGAAAGAGCAAGACCCTGTCTCTAAAAATGAAAAACAAACAACCCTCCCCGCGACATTTCTAAAATAGCCCTTATGGGGCTACAGCACAATCTTCATTTACCTGCCTACCTCTTGCAAGGGAGGATGGGATCCCAGGGTGGAATTTTGACATCCCTTTCAATTTGTTTCCTTAGTGTCTGGAAAATGCTGGAACATAGTAGATACCCAGACACACATGGTGGTATCTTAAAGGCTGAGCATGCAGTATCTGCTCAGTAAATGTTTGACACCTCTTTGAAGTAATGAATGAATGATTATGTGATGGATGAAAAGAAAACTACCAGTAAGGGGCAGATGTAGGTAGATGGCGGCTAGAGCCTGAAACAGGGATGGCGATTCCTGACCTAAGGAAGACTTTCGCATCAGGTGGTGGACACACTCTGCAACCTCAGCTTTCAGAGACAGCTCAAGCCCCTCCTTCCCATCTAGACCTAGGTGTCTACAGATGAGTGCCCTGTTTTACCTTTCTGATCCGGGCATGAAACAACCAAGGAAGTGAAGAGGACGGCAAAGCCAGGTCCGAGCACCAAACACATGAAGTTTATGAAAGTCTTTTTTAAAAGAGTTCTTGTAAGGATGCTTTATTTATGTGCCTCTTGAAGAGGCATATATATGTGAGGTCTGAGAATTCACTCACATATTTAATTTAGAATTTATGTACAAGGTAGTCTAGGTGACAAAGGGAGCCGCCGATCATGATTCCAGCCCTCCCCCAACCATTACGAAATCGTAGACTCTCTGGGGTCTTATAGTCTACTTCTGTCACATTACAAACCAGGAAACTAAAGTGCAGAGAGGAGAAAGACCTCCTCAAATTGATCAGCTAATAAGCTGAGACCAGAAACCAGGCCTCCTGAATCTCATTCCAGCCTTCTCCTAATCCAATTTCACAACATCGTACACAGGGTCATGAAAAAACAACAATTCAAGGGCTCAGGACCACATGAGTGAAGCAGGGAGGAACTGGTCATGAGGGCCAGAAATGACCCAGACCTCCCAAAGATGGGCATGGGAGCATCCTGAACTGCAGCCCAGGAAGTGGAAGGCCAGGCCAGCTCCCTCTGTCTTTTCTAAACTCATACTTTAATTTCATAACAGCCCAAGACTGGAAACCAGGAAAACTGGGTGGTAGTTGAGGCATGTGGGTGCACAAAAGCAGCAGCCTGAGATTTGGAGGCTAGTTTTGCCCATTGGACCTCTCCATAAGGATATCCATGTAGTTCCCTACATGGTAACCTACTTACCTAGGGAAATCTTAGTTATCTAATAGTAAAATGGCTATTAAAAATAATTATAAGGTTGAATTAGAAAGTATGAGAGTTAGAAGAGTCAAGGTTAATTCTAGACTTCTGCCTTGGGTACTAAGGGATGATGGTGCTATCCTTTGAAATAAAGAACACAGACATTGCAAAAAAACACTTCTTACAATAAATGCACATACTGTATTTTGCAAGTGAATGCTCTTGGCATAGTGCCTGATGTAAAGTATTAATAGAGGCTCAGTAAGGTTCAATACCCTTTTCCCTAGTTTAGGCTTCGCTGGGGCCAGGAGTTGGACCCTGGGCAAGTTACTAGCCAGAACCCCCCACCTCTTACTTTCTCACCTCTAAAAAAGTGGGGGGGGGTTATCCTCTGTGCCCCAGAAGAACTAAATACTCCTGTGTGCAAACAGCCCATCCACTTAAAGGACAATTGGAGGGTCCATTTGTGACAATTTTCACAGCCTCTGGTAAAGGCCAGCCCTGGGAGTCACTACTGATTACAGGCTGTCACAGGAGCACCTTTAAAACACATTCAGCCATTTGGTAAAGTATACTTGCTGTGCCTGCTCCATATGCCATCATTTCCTTCAAGGGTGATGTTAGTTTTGAGGCCACCCTGCAAAAGGTCAGGTGTGGCAAATAAGTGAGGAATGTCTCCAGGTCCGGATACCCTCAAACTGCTACCCATACACTTGGCTAATAATTTGGTTCTAGCCCTTATTGGGTCTAGTTGCCACTTTCCATGTATGTCTCCTAAACCAGACTGAAGCCCAGGAGATCATACCTTAGTCATCTCCTTCCCAAAGGCCCTAGCACAAGGCCCCCCTGCTTAGTAGGTGTGGAGTGACTGCTTATTAAATGGAATATAGCACAGCAGGAGGCGACCCTCTGGACATTCACAGGCTGTTCTTCCCAGAGCGGACAGGAAGCACAGTCTGTTGAGACTGCAGGGCTGTAAAGCCAGAGGAAGCAACATTTGCTAAGCTCACAGAAGCAGCAGCACAAATGGCCAATAAACATATGAAAAGACGTTCAACCTCACTTACTATCTGGGAAATGCCAATTAAAATCATAACAAGATACCATTTTACCACCCATTTGATTATCAAAATATTGATGTTGTCAAAGGTGGAAGTCTTCTCATACCCTGTTCACAGGAGCATAAATTGGCACTGCCCTTTTTAGAGGACAGTTTGGCAGATTTTATAAAATGCAAAATGCATATTCCTTTCAACCTGACCTTTTTCCTTCTAGGTTATCTATCTTAGAGAAACAGATGTACAAAGAGGCACGACCAAGGATGGTCACTGCTGCAGTGCTTAGACAGTCAAATCGTAAACAACATAAATGCCCACCAATAAGAGAATGGCTAAATAAAATCATGGTAATCCATATGGTGGCATATAATAGTAATTATGTGGCTAGATTGCCCAGACTTATTGTAAGTGAAAAACCAAGCTGTAAAACAAAACTGCAGTGTGATTCCATTTATGTAAAAGGAAAATTAAAAACAAACAAACCTGTGAAGCAAAATTATATATTTACACACATACATGGATAGAAAAATATCATGGTATACACACACACACACCCCAAACTGGTAGCATCAAGTACTTCTAGTGAGGAATTAAAATTGCAGGGGAGGGTAGATACAAGAATGTATTTGTGTAATACTTATGTAATTTAAAATAATTTTTAAAAGATTATCAAACTCCCATTATATGGTAGCTCTGTGATAGGAGCTTTAAATGTTGTGTATTACCTTATTAATCACACAACTCTGGGTTTAGAATTATTTATTCATTCAGGGCTCTTTTACCCCAGACCTCCCACATGCCAGCCCTGGGGGCAGAGGTGCCTGGAGTGCCTGCATTTAACAAGCTCTAGTTGGGTAGAGGCGGAAAACAAACTGGTGAGTGCTGCTATCACAGAGATGAGACACACCTAGGATAGCAGAGTACAGCCTGGCCTACCCCCAGAGCTGGGACCTAGAGTTGGGACCTCAGCTTGGGGTTGAGGTTAATTGATGTCCAAGGTCTCCCATCCAGTAAGTGGGACCTCACCTAAGGCAGCATTTGAACTTGCCTCCAAAGGTCACAGTAAACAGCACCCTGCCCTTCAGGAATGTGAGGCTCCTGCTACCTGCTAGGCAGCCTGCGGCAGATGGGGCCAGGTGTGGCAGAGTGCAGGAGGGGGAAAGGAGGAGAGATTATGAAATTTGGGCCACAGATTAATTGTTAGCATCACTATTTAATATTTATTAAGCATCTAATAAGTGTAAGGATGCATGAGTTGAGAGATTCTACCTGCAGGCTGGGAGCCAGGAAACAGACCAGATCCTAGAACAGTAGGACATGGTTTCCCTGCCCTGTAGTAATTTAGAATCTGGTTGGGGTGAAGAGATTCATGAGAGAGTCATAACATCGATGGGCTATAATTGAGTTCTAAAACCATAAGCAGTGATACAAGCTGGGAGTCAGCAACCTTCCCTGGCTAGGTGACGTCCCAGCTACCTACCCTAGGTCCCTGCACCTTGCAGAGCTGTAGCCAGGACCAAGGAAGTGACTGGTGAGAAGCCCTTCCTAAACCTACAGTGCTCCCTCAGGGTCCGTTTTGTCCTGCTTATTATGAAGAAGAGGAGCGCAGGAATTGCTCTTCTTTGGGAGGAAGAACTGCCTCACCTGTGTCCTCCCTACTGCCTGGGCTGGGGCTGGCTCTGCCAGGCCAAGGAAGGTTCTCAGCTCAAGCAGGAACACAGGGTGGGGATGACTCTGGGCATCACTTTATCTGTGGGAGGCTTCTCGCACCGGTCCCCTGCCCCGACGCCATTCTCCAGGCACACCTGTCAGCACCCCTGGAAAAACCACCTGGAGACCAAGGGCTTAGGTCCTTGTCATGTGGAAATGCAAGGGCCCAAGCTCCCAGGGAAGGGGTCCCCATTCACGAACCTCTCAACTACTTAGCCAATCAACAGGTATTCACTGAGTCCGCTCTCCCTGCCCAGCATCCGGTTAGGCATGACAGGGAAAGACATGATCAACACATAAGCAATAGTGAAAAATACCCCATGAAATATAATTGAGTGCTAAACCCAACAATATTAACAGCAGGGACTACAGGGGTTCTGAGAAAGGAAGAGGTCAGTGTGGGCTAGAGAAATCCTGGAGAGCTTCCTGGAAGAGGCAGCAGCTCTTGGCCTCAACCCATGGATAGCAGAAGGCACAACAGGAACGAAGGCAGGGAGGAAGGAAGGAGCATGGCAAGGGCGAAGGGGAGACTGGTCCCTCATAAGGGACCTTACTATTAGAGACTCGCAGTGAAGTGGGGTGGATTGACTGTGGAGGTCACA
This sequence comes from Indri indri, assembly GCA_004363605.1. NCBI lineage: Eukaryota > Metazoa > Chordata > Mammalia > Primates > Indriidae > Indri > Indri indri. The sequence goes on along the minus strand of RJWJ010005166.1, from coordinate 39,214 downwards.
GTGTTGAAGCCTTGAGAAGCAGCCAGAGGATACCTGACACCATCGGGGGGACAGTGGGGAGCCATTGTAGGTTCTGTAGCAGGGCTGGGCATGATTAAAGCAGAAGTTAATCCATAAGAAGACTAGTAAACAGGTGAAGGAACAGGAATAGGAGGTGGAATGGACAGAAGGCAACAGCTTCCCAGCTCCAGCAGGAATTCCCATGTCAGCCCCAGGGATGGAGAAAATGTCTCATTTCCTCATCTACTTATTTTAAATTTGACTCATTTTGTGGTACTCTAAGTCTTAAAATTTGGAGGGGAAAGGCCTGGAGAGGTTGGTGATCTTTGGTGGACAGAAAAGTAAACAGTGGGCCTCACTCAATAACCACGGTCTCACTGACAAGGGTGGTCAAAGGAAAAGGGAATTAAACTGGGGGGTGCACTTTGAGGGAAGAAGCCCCCCAGGTGGGGCACACAGACTAGGGGCAGGTGCAGGTGCAGGCTAGGGTCTGGTGGCAGCTCCGCAGCTGGGCACACGAGTCCTTCAGGCCCTGGCCCAACCCCACCTTCTAGCCACACTTCCTGCTACTCTCAGCCCACACCCCCATCCTGTGCTTCCATTCCCGAAAAGGCCACACTGCCTTATGCCTCAGGACCTTTGTACGTGCTGTACACCTCCTTCTGAAATGCCTTTCCCTTCCCCTTCCCTAAATTCCAGTTCATCCTTTAAAAGCCAAAAGCCACCTTTTGCTAATGTGTAGATGAACCCAGGCAGAACAAGTCTGAGACCCCTGCTCAGGGCAGTGCTCTTCCTGCGGGTGCCGTGAGCCTCATCCTCTCTTGGGATAAAGAGGAATCTCTATGCTTCCGGTAGCCCCTGTATCATACATGGTGCCCAGTCATGGAGAGTTCTGGTAGTCAGCTCAGTAAAGATACCTCGAATGAATTAAAAAGTAGGTGTGGCATTCTGAGATTAGGAAATGCTGGCTGGACCTTCCAGTGACATCGCCTGGGAAACAGTGGGAGCTGAGCACTGAAGGCGTGGCTGGTTAGGAGGGGAGGGGTCTGTTTTGGGAGGAGGGCATGTAGCTGGACCCAGGAGAGTGGATAAGTGGCAAGTAGGTCAACACTGGCAGAGCGAGGGGCAGCGACCTGTGGAGCCCACAGTTACGGGCAGAGGATGCTGCTAAGGAGACGCAGCTGAAAGAGGCGGGAAGAACCTGCAGGGACGTCAGGAAGGCCTAAGGAGGCAATTTCAGAAGCAAGGGTCAAATGCCAAGGAACTAAGATGGGACTGAGAAAAGAGGGTAGATTTCCATACTTTTGTGGACCCCACTTAGAAACCGGCCTGATGGCAACCGTTCCTACTGTTGAGTCTGAAGGGGACGTGGGAATCTTGAAAGCTGCCTGTGTTTTCCCACCGTTCCTGACACCTGCAGCCAGCCCTTCCCCAGCCCCCGGCACAGCCCAGGACGAGTACGACATCCAGGAGCCAGGCCCCACACAGGAGCGGGAAGCCTGAACTCCAATTCCATTCCAGCCCTGTTCCCAATTTGCTGTGTGAGCTTGTGGCCTGACACATCACCCTGCAGCCCCAGTCCCCAAGTCTGAAAATGAGTGGTCAGTAGTCCTAAAACTTGTACTGCAGTCTTTATGGGCATCTTTGCTCGCAGCATGTAAATAAGGAACAATGTTACTAGCAGAAAGTGTTTTGTTTGGGGGTCTCTACACTGCAAGTCACACATACCAAAAATATTTTCAATTAAATCAACTTTTTAGTTTTTCTGTTAATACTCATTGTTACCTTCATTGGGTGGGTGTAGGGAAGCAGATGCCAAGGGCTGAAGATTTACCAGAAAAGTTTTTTGATAAGTTGTCAAAGTCAGGTGATAGATACATGGGGGTTCATTATATTACTATTTCTGTGAACATTAGAAATGTTCATAATATATATATATATTTTTTTGAGACAGAATCTCACCCTCTTGCCTGGGGCGAGTGCTGTGGCGTCAGCCTAGCTCACAGCAACCTCAAACTCCTGGGCTAGAGCAATCCTACTGTCTCAGCCTCCCGAGTAGCTGGGACTACAGGCATGTGCCACCATGCCCGGCTAATTTTTTTTTTTTCTATTTATATTTTTAGCTGTCCAATTAATTTCTTTCTATTTTTTTTTTTTGGTAGAGATGGGGGTCTCGCTCTTGCTCAGGCTGGTCTCGAACTCCTGAGCTCAGGACAATCCGCCCGCCTCGGCCTCCCAGAGTGCTAGGATTACAGGCGTGAGCCACCGCGCCCGGCCTAGAAATGTTCATAATATTAAAAGTTGTTTTCTTTCTGAGACAGAGTCTTGCTCTATCACCCTGGCTAGAGTGCAGTGATGTCATGTAGCTCACAGAAACCTCAAACTCCTGGGCTCCAGCGATCCTCCTGCCTCAGCCTCCCCAGTGGCTGGGACTATAGGCGTAGCCACCATGCCCGGCTAATTTTGCTATTTTTAGTAGAGACAGGGTCTCGCTTTTGCTCAGACCTCCTAAGCTCAAGCTATCCTTCCGCCTCAGCCTTGTAGAGTGCTAGGATTACAGGTGTGAACCACTGTGCCCAGCCATAATATTAAAAGTCTTTTTAAATTTTGATAGAAAACTTAAAATTGAGAAATGTTATCTATTATCTTAATTTTTGCTGTGAGTTGAGAAAATATCCCTTTTTTTCATTGTAACTGAGGTCAGGACTCCCTGCTGCCTCTTCAAGGGAGCACAGTTTGAGAAGCACAAAATTTCTAAAAGCTCTTCCAGATCTAGAGGTCATAATATCTCAGCTTCCTGCCCCAGGGCTAAGCAAGGGCAGAAACACGGCACAGAATGAGGAGTGAAAAAGCACCGCCCCTCTCTGTAGGTTCCGGAGTATTTCCACCCGAAGACAACACTTCCCTGCTCAGGGGTAAGTGCCTTTCTTGCCCCAGACCTCAGACAGGGTATCCTTCTTCCAGGCTCTTCCTGGAGAATTATTGCTGCCTTCCTGGATCCTACAGGAACTAGAAACAGTCAAGGAGGCGGAACTCTGCCTGTGTGACACTTTCTCCAGGGCAAGCTCCCCGCTGTGACTGAGGAGACCGCCTTCCTGCAGAGGCCTGGGGTAAAGATGAAAGGAGAGCCAAGGTGAAGTGCCCCACAGGGTGGCAATTCTGGCAGTGGCAGTTTCCTCTCCCTTCCTGGTGCAGGTGGGTCACCAGCCCCTTCCCTTCTCGCTGTACCTCCCTTTCTCCACTAATCAACACACAGTGCTTGGGGGAGCGATGTCCCCCCTGGGTCTCTCTGCCTCTGCTTCCTTACCTCCGTCAGCAGCTGAAGCCCTCCCAGGGCTGCTCCCCTCCACCCCCACCCCCCACAGAAGCTTCTCTGAAAAGTCACCAGCTCCTTCCAGGTTGTCCACTGCCATGGGCATGTCTCCAGGAGTTCGGTTTTCCACAGGGCTGGGCAGACACTCTCCCAGGAAAACCTCCTGCTTCCCGAGACACCACTCCTTCCTGCCTTCCTCCCTGGCCCCTTCTCACCATTCCCTCTCAGTCCCCACGCCTGCCGCTCCTCTCTATGCGGCGTAATTGCTGGGGTTTCTGTGGACGCGATTCTGATTCTGGGACTTTGTCTCTCCCCTCTCTCCCAGGTGAGCCCCTCAGGCCCTGTGGATGTAAACGCCAGTTCTCCTCTTGCGCCCACCTTCACCTCTGCAGCCCCGGCTGCCCCGCCCCGCACTCCAGGCACCTCCCCATTCACGACGACCCTCACCAGGGGTTCAGGCCAGGCCCGCAGAGTCCTTGAGCCCACGTTGCCCTGCCCCGCCCATCCATCAGCAAGCCCTACTGATTTTACTTCCAAAATACATCCCCAAGCTGTCCTCTCTGTCTCCACTGCTGCTGCTTGAATCCACATCAAATCGTGCTTCTGCTTAGAAACCTTCAGTGGCTTCCCAGAACACTCAGAAGTAGCCCAGCTTTTGGCCAGACCCTGCCAGGCCCTGTGTGACTGGACCCTGCCTGCTGCTCCAGCCACTTGTGGCCTCTTCCTCCCTCTCTCTTTTCACCCTGGGCCAAACAAGTCAGGGCCTTGCAGGTGCTGTTTCCTCTGCCTAGAGCACTCTCCCCCACCCTCGTGCCCCACACAGCCAGCTCTTCACTTCCTTTAGATCTTAACTGAAATGTCACCTCTTCCAGGAAGCCCATCTTGACCACTCTGCTTAAAGCCAGCCTCTATTATCTTCTATATCAGCCTGTTGTTTCTTTGTTTTCTGTCCACAATGTCAACTCCGCACGAGGGTAGGGATGATATATGCACAGAGCCTAGTACACTGCCAGGTATACAGTAAGCGTTCAGCGAACATTTGCTGAAAGAACAAATGAACCAGTCACCACCTAGGGATCAAGCAGTTCCCTCTAAGTTCTAGGGGTTAATCTGAGGGGAGACTGAGGCTCAGCTAGGGCCTGACAACACTCCCAGAGGGCGGCTGAAGCTAACTTATGGTTTTCTAGTTCGGTGGGACAGGCTGGGACCCAGGCCAGAAGACACCTCACCTCCCTTTTCCAGCGTGCCAGCCACTCGTCCCGCTTGCGCTTGCTGATGTAGTAGGGGTCCCCCGCTTGGAAGGTGAGCCGCGGCATGGGCCGCTGGCGGAGGCTGGACTCCCAGCCCAAGCCACCCCGCAGCCGGCCCCGGGAGCCCTAGGACAGAGAGATGACAGACACAGAGAGGCATTAAGGTGGGCACTGACAGCCCCACTGCGGGCTGTCTTCCTCCTGGCGGGGGCTGAGGAGGCACTCCCCTCGAATGGCACATGGAAAGTCTGGCTCCCGGCCAGACATGGCGGCCCTGGGAGCGCTGGGCAAGCCCTGCCCAGGCTAGAGAAGTGAGGGATGTGCACGGTGGGGTGAGCACTCACGGACACGGACCGCGTGGGGAGGCGCCTGGTCCCTGGAGGAGGATGAGCTGGCTGCCTTGTTGGGGGACTTCCAACCCCACACCCGCTTCCTCTCCTCACAGAGGGATGTGTAAAGAAGGGAGGCCCACCCTCCTACCCCCATCCCACACACTCGCCACAGTGGGGCGGGGGCGGCAGAGGCGTGGCTTTCTTCTAGAATCACGATCCACAGAGCCCCTGGGGGTGAGGAAAACACTTGCCTCCATTTTCATGGATTCAATGTTGGTCTCCTTCTGTTCTTTGCCTGTGGAGAGGGAAGAACAAAGGGACTGTTGGCAGAGTTACAGGAGTGGCTCAGAGGCCCCACCTTGTGCCTGGGGTCCCTGCCACAAGGGACAGGGATCCTTGAACCATTTACTTGTTCAGGTTTCAGACATGACGGCCTGCCACATGCCGGGCACTGTGCTGAGGGCAAGGCCTAGGCAGGGTTTGAGGCCCAAGTGTGAAGGAACAAGAGGAAAGTCAGGGCTATGGTTTCTGGCCTGTTGACTCTCTCAGGTACACAGAAGGGGACTGAAAATATCCCCAGCCTGCTGCTCCCAGCCAGCAGAGCTCCTTTGCCAGAGGAGGGAGCAGGAAGGTGGAGGGGTACAGGAAAGGCTGGACTTGAGGGGCCCTGGGAGTGCTTGCTGCTCTGTGTGAGGTACAAATGCCCCTAGGCATCTCTGGGTATGTGCTGCGGGGTGAGGAGAGCCCTGGGCCAAGTGGAACAAGACCCTGGTGAAGCAACTTTGTCTCTATGAGACTCAGTTTTCTCTCCTGGAAAATAAAGATGCTGGAGATGGTTTCCAGGGTCCTCCTGCAGTTTAAAATATTATGGTTCCATTATTATCTGCCTCTGTCCCTCTGTTCTCTGCCCCATTCTCAGGCCAAGAGACTTGGGTTTAGATTCCATCTGTCTCAGTGTGACCTCCATAACCTCTCCTAGCCTGTTTCCTTACCGAATCAAGGTAGATAAACGTTCTAAATCATTAGTTCTTGTGACCATTAAGTGTCTAGAGCAGGGCATACAGTAGGTGCTCAATACATGTTAATGTTGTTTCCCTTCCCTAAGTGATTCCCCAGTGCTCCGTTTCCCAGTTTCTCCGCAGTTAGGAAGGTTAGCGCCCTCTCCTGTGCTCCTCTGGGACACCCCTGCCCCCTCCCCGGGCCACACCCTGGGGCCAGGTGGGTTCTGCCTTCCCGGCTTCCTGCTGTGTAGGGGGGAGCTCTCCTTCCACCTGGGCCCCTGGCAGCTTTTCTCTGAAGCCCAGAGAGCACTGAGCTTGGGCCCAAAGCAGGAAGGTCACCAAGGCTGGCTCCTGGTAGCTTGGGGTGGGGGGAGACGAAAGGCCCAAAACGGAAAAAACAGCCCCTACTTCGTCTCCTGGCTCTGAGCGGAAGCCAGCCCGGCAGTCATGGCCTCTGGATGCTCAGCCGGGAGGATGTTGCCCTCCCGCTCACCAGAAAGTCCCGGGGCTCTGCCCGCTCAGCCCCGGGCCCGCACAGCTCGGTCCTCAGTGGCTGTGTCCCGGGTGACAGCACTGGGGAGGGAGGCAGGAAGGGCCGCCCCGCGGCTCGGGGCCCTGGCGTCGGGCATGTCACGCGGGCGGCCGTGGGGGCGGGACACGGTGCGTCTGTCGCGGGCACCTGTGTGGGTGGGTGAGAACGTGTACTTGCCAGTGCTTTGTACGTGACCGGCCTTTTAAGGTGTGCCGCACCGTCACGTCTGTCTCCCCCTCCCTGCTTCCTTTCCGGCCTCTTCCCCCACAGCCGGCTCCCCACCTTTTTCGCAAACCCCCGCCCCAAGGCCCGGCCGCCGCCTCCTCTCGGACCTCCACGCTCAGCCCCGAGAGCCTGCGGGCGGCCAGGAGGGGGCGCCGGGAGCAGCTGCGTCAGCCTGCGCCGGGGGCTGGGAGTGGGGGACCCCGCGCCGCTCCCGACCGAATGGCGGCCCCAGACAGCATCGTCTCCCCAGCCTCCTTTGGCCCGCACACGGTTCCCACCTGGGACCTTCCATGGCACTGGATTACATTTACGGGGAATCGCTTATTCACCAGAAGAAAATCAAGGCTGAGAGGAATTGTGAGATGATTTGAGGACTCGTCCAGACCCTAAATTCTGCAGAAGAGGAAACTGAGGCCTGGGGAGTGGAGCGACTTCCGGCCAGAGCTGAGATGAGCTCTCAGGGCCCCCGATGCCCCAGCCAGCTCCCTCTCCCGTGCGCCACCACCGTTATTCCTTGACCTGCCCCTTTCCTGATTCCCCAAGCTCCCCCAAACAGAATGGCTTTTCCTTATGCAGTTTCCAACCGGCTTCTTTCTGGAATTTTCTCCCTGACAGACTCTGCGCATGCCCACTTCAGTGATCTCTCTCTCTCTCTCTCTGTCTCTCTCTCTCTCATACACACACACACACACACACGCACACACGCACACACACGCACACACGCACACACGCCTTCCAGCCTGGCCCGCTGCTTCAGAATGCGCCACTTGTCGTGAGTCAGGGAGGGTCAGCTGCTCTCTCAGTACACCCATGCAGCCCAACTGCTCCTGGCCCAGACGCAGGGTCAAGGGTAGGTCCAGGTGGCTGCGTGCCTTGCAGGGTGGCCCTGGCAGGCCTGAACATGACCCCAGGGCATCTCAGGTCATGGGGAAGGGGTGGGGAGGCCAGAGTGCTCTGACATTTACCTCTAGGTCTGAGATTGTGCTCAGCCAGGGGCCACCCAAGTTCTTATCACAGTGAACCCAAATCTCCATGGCGGGGCTGAGGCCAGGTCTGCCTCAGAGGACAATCGCTGGCCTGATCCTGGGCCCCAAGCTCAAGTCAAGCAGAGGGGGACTTTGTGCTGACCTTAATCCAGTCCTTTACTACTTGTATAATCTTGGGTAAGCAACCTTTCTGAACTCCCAGTCTCCCCATCTGAAAGATGGGGATAAGGGTCTTCACTGGATCACAAGGATGAAATCAGAGTACATGCAGAGCAGGGCTTCTTCACCTTTAATATGGGTGGAAATCGTGAGAAGCGCATTGTGACGTAGATTCTGATTCAGTAAGTCTAGGGTGGACATGCAATTCGATTCTGCTTTTTCTAACTTCCCAGGCAATGTGGCCAGTGGCAGTGGTCTGTGGACCACTGTGAGCATGGAGGATTGAGAACACCCAATACAGCGGACATTCAGTAGAGGACAGCTACGTCACCATCACTACTGCCACCATCGTTACAGTGTCAATGTGGGGCATGCAGGAGCAGTCCCAAGGCAAGCGGCGGCCTGTCCAGGTGCTGGCTCTTGTCCTTATGGCTCATTTCACCATCTCCCCTCTTCCTGATTCTTTCCCTGGCTGTACTAGCAGCATCTGGGCCTCCTACGTGCACATGGGAGGGTGCCCAGGCCACAGGCACGCTGCCTTAAAGTCCTGTGTTTTTGCTATATAGGAACTAATGAAAGGGGTTCCAGGAGAGACGGACAGGGCCCCCTGAGAAGAGACCTGGAATGAGGGGAACTGAAAGAAGACCACGGCCAAGCCACATCCTCCCTGGGGCCTCAGTCTCCTTCCTCATCTGAATGACCAGCTGAGCCTGGGTCTCTGTCAGCTGACTGCAGGAGCCTCCACCCCAGATCAAGCCACTGCCTGCCACACCCTGGCAGAGCCTCCGGTAGGCCACTGCCCACCCCTCTAGGACACACCTCACTAATCTCAGCATCCAGGCCATTCACAGTGGGCTTCAGGGATCCCACCAACTCTGATCCCTGTTAGCATCTCCACTTCCTGGTCACTGGGGCCACACAGGAGTGCCCCATGCCAAATTCTGGAGGTCAAGACTTGGAGCATTTCTGCCTGCCATGCTCAGCACTCAGATTCTGAGGAAGATCCACCTAATGTCTGAAAGTCCCATACCTAGGAATCATCCTTGATACCATCTTTCCCTTCCCTCTCATATTCCTGGCATTTGCCACCTCTCTCCATCTCTGCTGCCACCTCAGTCATCAGAGCCACCTCCCCTCCCCTCTGACACCTGCAGCAGCCTCCCAACCTCTCATCCTGCTTCCTTGCCCCTCTGTTCCATTTCAGGATGCCGATGACACAGTGATCTTTTCAAATAGCAAAGGTGATCATGTCACCCCTGAGAAGGCAGCCTCGAAGGCCTGGTCTGGCCCATCTGCGCACATGGCTTCCCATACCCTTCTCCCTGGCTCTCTCCACTCTGGCTCTGTGGCTTCTATCAGGTCCCTGGGTGCCCTGCTTCCTACCTGGGAGCCTTCCTACCTGTTCTTACTCCCTCCCTCCACTCGCCTCCCCTGATGGACTAGCTCATTCTTCAGCTTAGGCATAACAGCTCACGCCAGCCCAGGTTCCTTTGTTATAGGCCTCATGGAACCATGTTTCATTTCCCTTAGAGCACCCATCTCCACATATAATCACACATTTTGAAGTGTGGATTTCTCATTAATGTCTGTCTCTCGAGCCAACTGAGGTCCTTGAGGGCAGGAACTGGGTTTTTGTTCATGATGGTTTCCCCAGTACGTGGTAGAGATCCTAGCACACACGAAATGGGTATTTAATAAGTACCTGTTGATTGACCGAAGCAGGAGCTCCTGAGAACAACTAGAAGTGGAGACAGGGGAATCTCATACTGAAAACAGACCTTCAAGGCTAAAGAGCAGTCTCAGAGCCATGGTTCTATCCCACAAGGCAGGAAGGCCTCGGGCAGCAGCTTGGCACCAGCCGTGGTGGGATCCCAGGAACCTGGAAGTCAACTGAGACTGGCCCGTGAGGAAGCACCACGTTTGGCTAGGAAGGGCTGATGGGGTCTCCTCTTGCACACCTGGCATTGTTAGCACCTGGCATTGTTAGCTGGAGAGATGGTGACTTCTCCCTTTCCTCCTCTGTTTCATTCCACTCAGGCCCTTCCCACACTGCCACAAAGGGTCAGAATACATGCAAGGAGGCCTGGACAGTTCAGGAACCATCTCAGCACTAAGCCCCATTCCAGAACAGCAGAGGATAGGGGGAAGGCACGTGATCAAGATTTAATAAGTCCTGGATCTGCCACTTAAGATTGGGGTCCATGGGCAAGTCACTTCATCTCCTTAAGCCTCAATATTTTCTCCTTAAAAATGGGGATAAAAATGCCTCTTGAATAAATTGTTTGGAGGAATAAATAAATCAACAAATGCAAAATGCCTCAGAAAGTGCTCTGCCCATAGTGAGAGCATCATAAATATTTGTTGAATAATAAATGAGTGAAAGCTTTTTAATAGGTTTGGAAATCTCTTTTTTGGAAATGTTCTCTATCCTGCATGAATATTAGGTTTGGATCCATGCAAAATAAGTCACGCCAATTAATCAATTTACTCATTCCATCATACACACTTGGAAGGAAGACTTTTTGAAATTAAAATGCACATATGCAAAACAACCTGGCAGGGCCCTGGGAGGATCAAATGTGATAATGTATGAGAAAGCGCTTTGTAAACTGTGAAGCCCTGTACAAATGCTAGTTGTCCTCATTACTAACATGTTTACAGCTCGGTTGGCCCTGAAATTGCTGGCTTAACCTAAAAGAGAAAAGTGGGCAACTTTCCAGGATTCCAGGGCTAGGCCAAAAGTCCCCAGATGAAGAGGCCTGGGCTGGGCAGTGCACAGACCACCCCCAACCCAACCTGCCCCCCACGCCCCACTGTCACAACCAAGTTTCCAGTGGAGTCAACCAAACTACGGTGGGCTCAGGACCTCTGCACTGGGGGAGGCACACAAGGCATCTGCTGCCCTCGATCGCCCAGGCTGGGGCTACAAACACAGCAGTCCCCAAGAGCTGCTGGTCACGTGGAAGAGTAAGCAGGCCAGGTGGGGGCTGAGGGAACTGGGGGGCACAACCAGCCATGGACAGGACCTGTGATCATCCCAGTCTAGCAACCATTGGCACTATGCAAGCCTACTGTTGCCAGATCTAGCTTTTTTTTTTTCCAAGAGAAGCCAAAACTCCAGATTTTTATGTGAAATTTTTTGATTTTTAAATACTGGCAACTAATTTTTTAAATGTTTAAAACACTACATGAGCCAAATAAAACGTGTGCCGGCTGCATTCAGCCAGTAGCCTCCATGCCATAGCCTTGGCAGGCCGACCTTCAGCTACCACCCGGCCCATCCCTCCTGGGACCTGCCAGAGAACCAAATCTCTAACCCTCAGGGAATCCCGGTGGGCCCAGAAGAGGCTGCCCCTTGTGCTGGGGACTCACCCTCTTCTGCAGGGGCTCCTCGGCCCTCCTTGGGGGTGCAGCAGCCATTTTCCACTGCTCTGGAGGCTTCAGGCGGGGTCTCAGCTGCACCCTCTCCCTCTGCTGGGGCCCCGCCCTTCTGCCCCCCAGCAGGGCTCCCCTCTTCCGGCTGGGGCTCACTCCGCTTCTCCAAGTCCCCATTGGGTAACAGTTCGGAGGAGCCTGAGTCCTGGGCTGTGGATGGGGACTTGGAGGTCACTGCAGTGTCCTTCGGCGTGTCACTGCTTTCCACCTGCGGAGATGAAGGAAGATACACAAGGGCGAATTAGACCAGCAGTCTCAGCCTATTTTGGATCATGACTCCTCTGAAATTCTAGTGAAGGTTGTACACCCTCCGTCCAGAAATTATGTTCATATAAACCTTCATGAAGCAGATACATTCATAATTTTGCTTTCAATGTCAAAGGGGTCATGGGCCTGACCCCTTGAAGTCATGGGGTCTGTGGAATCCAGTTTAAGTAACAGAAGAAGAATCCAGGCAGGTTTGGCAGCCTGGTTTCACTGCCCAAGGGACAACCCTCCCATCCTCATTCACTGAGGTTACATAGGGCTTCCAAGCTCCTAGTAAAAAACAAATGCTCCCCATAATTCAAATCAGGATCCCCTCTCCAGAAGGTTCCAGTGGCACCAGATCAATTCTGGGAACCCAGGCTAGTCTGACTCCCAGCTTTTCCTTTGGTCTCTCAAGGCATGAGGGTCAAAGGAGGCCTACGAAGGAAGCACTCTCTGGGCCCCCACGGGTTCTCCCAGGCTCTCAGACCCAGAAGAGCCGAGGCCCCAGCAAGCACTTTGCAGTCTCTGCAGCAACCCCTCCTGGACACAGGGTCCCACATTTCCCCCTCACAAGGGAACACACTTCTTTTCCTCTCAAATCAGAGAACTGAACTCGCTAAGGTTCCATGTAATAACAATCAAATAAGAGTACTCCTGGCTGTTTTTGTATGTGTCCCTGCGCGGTGGCAAAGCTCTTCTCACCCATGACCCCTGTAGAGTTCCTCAGCCTCCCTGGGAAGAAGGTGAGGAATCTGGGGCTCTCTGAGAATTTTGTGATTTGCTCACGGTCACACACGTTGTAAGGACAGACTAGTGCAGGAGAGCAGGATGCCCTCTGTGCTCTGCCGTGTGTACATGCTCAGTCCTCAGCCGCCCGGAAGCAAGCAGGCCAGGACACCTCGGGAAGAACATGCCCAGGGCCACCAGGCTGCCCCGGTGGCTCCACTTGCAGAATAACGCTTGCCCAGCAGATGGGCAGGGTAACATCAGCTCAGTAACGCACTGCTTTCAGAGAGCACCTCGGTTTCCCCACCTCTAAGGTGGGGAGGACTAGGCTAGACCAACGGAGGTTTTGTCTTTTTTAATCCTTTATTTTTCCTATTTACAAAAAGTCAAGCACATATTTTTATAAAAATTCAAACCACACAAAAATGACTAGTGTTAAAAAGTTAAAGCTCCTATTTCTGTTTTTTTTTTGAGACAGTCTCACTCTGTTGCCCAGGCGAGTGCCGTGGTGTCAGCCTAGCTCACAGCAACCTCAAACTCCTGAGCTCAAGCAATCCTCCTGCCTCAGCCTCCCGAGTAGCTGGGACTACAGGCAGGCTGTGACTACGCCACAACACCCAGCTAATTTTTTCTATTTTTAGTAGAGACGGGGGTCTCATTTTTGCTCAGGCTGGTCTCGAACTCATGAGCTCAAGCTATCCTCCCGCCTCAGCCTCCTAGAGTGCTAGGATTACAGGCGTCAGCCACCTTGCCCGGCCTAAAGCTCCTATTCTAACTCCCCAAGGTAAACCATTATTAACAGTTTGGCGAGTATCCTTTTCCAGACTTTTCTCTATGCATCTACAATCATGTGTTAAGTTACATGTTTATACATATGTATTCTTACACACATTCAGATCCAGACATGTTTTTTTCAAAAGGGTAACATACTAGTCATAATGTTCTGCAACTTGCTTTTTCACTTAACAAGCATAGTGGGCACCTCTCCATCCCAGTGCATATGGATCCAAATGCTCCAAAATTTCTGCAAACAGCTCCCTGACGGTGGGCATTCAGGCTGGTTTACTTTTTGCTGCAGTGAACATCCTTGCGCTTACAGCCCTGTACACCTGCGCGTTTCCGTAAGATAGAGTTTCACATGTGGACTGGCCAGGTGAAAGGGCCTGCCCATCTAAGTGTGCAGAGACACTGCCACATGCCCTTGAGAAAGGTGGGCCACTCGAGTGCACAGCCCGAGGGCGCTCTGCATACCCAGCCCCTCCCCTGCACTGTCCGATTTCCAAGGCTGCTTCTGCCTTGGACTTGAATTCTGAGTCCGCTGCTATCTGGTGAGGAAGCCCAGAGGTGGCAAATAGGGACAAGGGCCTTGGAAAAAAACAGGACCAAACCCGAGTACTCCCAGGTAGGCTTCCCTCCCTGGACGAGGCTCCCAGGCACACGGAGCAGCCTGAGAGGAAGCAGAAGGCGCTCCAGGGGCCTTGCCAAGCTGCTTTCCCGGGCTGTGCGGGGCGGCCTGGGCGGGCCTGCTTCCAGGAGCGGCCTCCCGTGGAAAGCCGCACATGTGCGCGCTCAGAGCTGGGGGTGGGGGGCCGCAACAGGAGGAAGAGGAGGCGTCTGGTGGAAGTGAGAAGTCCTCCACTGGACTCGGGCCTGGGTCTACGCCAGCAGAGCCAGGAAGGCCGAACACAGGAAGGAAAGTGAAATAAGCAGACCCCTGTCCACCACCTCAGCTTCCACCCCGTGTGTCGGGACCCTCCCCAGGGCTCAGAATGTTCTCTCCCACATCAGTGCTTAAGCAAATAGGGCATCTCTGGCCTAGAATGATCCTCTCTGGTGTAAAACCTGTCACCTTCCAAGCCTCCGTCATGTGCCCAGGCAGGCCGGAGAGTGGAGCGCATCCCTGCCCAGACAGCTGTGGTCCAGCTGTGGTGGGCACCACTAAGCCCCGAACATGGCACTACCAGAGAGGTGGGTGTGGGGTCCTGTCTGGCCAAGTCAGCCTGAGTTTAGGTCAGAGCCAATCTCTTACCATGGTTGTGTCTTTCTTTCCTCCCGCCATTTGCTTTCCCCCAGACTCCTCAGGTTGGGGCGGGCTCTGAGCCCCGCAAAGCTGCTCAAGGCAACTCCACTGTCACTTCCTGCTCGGGCCACCCGGCCTCCTCTCACTCTGGGACTCACTTCCTGTTGACTGCCAGCCAGCTCCCTGGCATAGAGACCCAGGACTGCCAGCTCTGAGACCAGCACAGCCCCAGGGGCCAGACCAACCCAGTCACTCAGGCACATGGAGTAAGCACCTGGCCCTGCCCCGCCCCGCCTGGTCTGCGGCAGCATCAGAGGCACCTTCTTCCAGAGGGCCTACAGAGGCGGGAGGGAGCCAGGCACGTGGGCCAGAGGAGGAGCTGCACAGCTCCAGCCCCAGGGTTAGCTCAGCCGCTGAAATCCCCATGGCCCCATCCCCCAGTCCACACCCTCCTCTTCCCAGCCAACCCAGCCTCCACGGCCTGCCCTCTCTGGTTCTGGGTGAGCCAAGTCAGCCAAAGCTCTGGGATTGGGGGGCTGACGACTCCTGTTCTTGTCAACCCTCGATCCATCTCACCCATCAAGAACACCCTGGGCTAAGCGTGGCCCTTCACCGGGGCTCTCTGGGGCCCAGGATAACTGGGCCAGCAAATCCACCAAGAAGAAGGCATGAGGTCCACAGGCAAGTGGCCTGAAGCCACTCTCTGAATCTCTGGGGAGGAGCTGGGTGCTCACTAAAAGGGGCGTCGCAGGTAAGAACGGCATGAACCACAGCCTGGACCCCGGGAGAGGATACCCCAGCCAGGCCTGGCCTCTTCTCCCCACATGCCCTCCCCTCCACCCCCTTCTCTCCTCTCCTGTCCACTGTCACCGTTACCTGTCGACTGCTGGAGGGTAGGGACTCCGCTGGCTCCAGCTAGGCTTAGCATGGCGTGGGGCCTGACGGGCGCTCGACAAACGTTCACGACTGACTCATGAATGGCAAAGACTAGGTTAAAAGTGAGATCCTGCTCACAGTCTTAGAAGGAGGTCAGCTTTGCTGCCATGTTGGAGGTGATTGTTAAACAATCTACTTTTGTCTGCTTTTATTTTGACAGTGGCCTGGAAAGGAGACACAGTGCCCCACCACCCCAAGACACTCACTTTGCCTATTACCCGGGCAGCGTCTGGTGGCCATCTTAGAGGGCACCAACAGCAGTTGCAGCTGCAGGTGACAGTTTCAGAGTGGGAATAGCTGCAGCGAGCACCCTCACTTCTCCTCCCTTGGTGCGGGCTGGGGAGGCAGCCGCGGGGTCGTCAAGCTAGTACCATCCTGGATGTGAGTAAAGCTTGGGCCTCTCCCACCATCCACCTACGCCCACCCGGTATGCCTCATTCTGAGTCTTCAAACCCTGCTTGCCACCTCAGGGGCCCCTCAGGGTTTGCTGACCTTGGCCTTCCATCTGGGCAAGACCCCCAGCCCCCACTCCCACTCCTCTGTTGCCCACCACCCTCCCCGGGCCTCTCCTGTGAGCAGCTCATCCCAAGCAAGTTAAGGAGGACCTATCAACTAGGAGACATTTGGTGACGTGTGTTGAGATGTTTTTGGTTGTCACATGGAGGGGGGTGCTGGCCTCTAGTGGGTAGAGGCCAGGGAAGCTGCTAAACACCCTACAAGACACAGAGAGCCCCCACAACAAAGAATCATCTGAGCCAAAACCTTAGTAGTGTCTGAAAAGCCCCGGGTTGAGGGTAGGGGCAATGACCAGGGACTGCCTTTATCTAAGGAACATCTGAGAAAAACTTTCAATCAATTGGGATAAAATAGGTGTAACATAAAATGTACCATTTTAACCATTTTTAGGTATATATTAAGTACATTCACGTTGTACAACCATCTCTACCATCTATCTGCAAAAATTTTCCATCATCCCAAGCAGGACCTCTGTCCCCATTCAACACTCACTGCCCACTCCCGCTCCGCCAGTAACCACTCCTCTATTTACCACTTTCTGTCCTCCAAGGAACATTTTACAGTCTGTGTGTGTCTCTCTCACGCTCACACACACCTGGGAGGGTCTGTGCTAGGCCTGGTCTTTGGGGCCTCAGCCTTGCCCCCAGCTCCCAAAGCGCCCCCTCCGTGGTGGGCAGGTGTGGACAGCTGCTGCCTCGCCCTCGGGAGGGGTAAAGTCCACTGGCAGGCAGGGCCCCTCCCCAGCCCGCTGTGTGTACAAGGGCTTTCTCACCCCTCCTCCTTGCACCGCTATCCTTGTTTACCGTGTGTCTCCCTCCCAACTGTGAGCTCTCCCGTATTTATCCTTCCACTGCTCTCCACCTCCAGCTCTCTAGCGCCAAGCACAGGACCTGGCACACATATGCTTATAAAATTCAAACATTTAATTGTCACAGTGATCCTGAGGTAGCTGGTGTCACCCCTACTCTTCTGAGGAACAAAGCTCGGAGGCTTGCCCTGGTCACGCCGACCTGGGGTAAAGCTTCCGGGAGGACCAGGCACAGGAGAGGCACTGGAAGGCCGACTCCTCCTGGGGCTGTCTCAGGAAAAGCCCAGGCTCCCAGATCCCGAGGGTTCCAAGACGGAAAAGGAGGCTTGATAAGCCCAGGAAGGGTCAGGAAGAGGGTGCTGGCGATGCCCCTGGCAGGTCCAGCTCGAGGAAAAGCCAGAGGCAAAGCAAGGAGCCTCCTGCAGTGACCCGTCCGGACCAAAAGCAAGTCCCCAGCCCCTGCCGCCACCGCCTGCTCCCCCTGTGCCCAAAGTCTGGTCCAGACACCAGAACTCCTGACCTCTCCTTCACCCCAGGTGGGGCCAAGTCTGAAACTCTTAATAGGGGCAAGTGATTTTTAAGAGTTGCTTTATTAACACACAAAAAGTAAAAACCAGGTGTAGGAGAGGTGGGGGCCACGACACCAAGGGGATGGCGCCCAGGCACCTGGGCTTCCACAGCCCATTCTCCAGGCTGCAGCCTGGGCAGATGCCCTCCTCCCTCCTCCCCTGCCTGGGGCTCCTGTTGCCTTCTCCTTGAGACCCCACCCCAGCAGACATGGGGGCGGCCTCATCTCAGTCACCACAGAGAGCTGGGCCTGCCATGGTGCCTTCGAGGCCTCCATGGGGCTCTGGGAACCCAGGTGTCTGGTCAGCCGTAGCTGCTTTTTTTTTTTTTTTTTTCCAGACAGTGTCTCATTTTATTGCCCAGGCTGGAGTACAGTGTGGCATCATCATAGCTGACTGCAGCCTCAAACTCCTGGGCTCAAGTGATCCTCCTACCTCAGCCTCCTGAGTAGCTGGGACTACAGGCACATGCCACGACACCCGGCTAATTTTTCTATTTTATGTAGAGATGGGGTCTTGCTGTTTGCTCAGGCTGGTCTCAAACTCCTGACCTCAGGTGATCCTCCCTCCTCAGCCTCCCAAAGTGCAAAGATTACAGGCGTGAGCCACTGTGCCTGGTCCTCGGCCTCTTGACATACAATCACATGCACAGACACACAGAGGTACGCGCCAGCCGGCCACAGACCCTCACTGCCAGCCACAGGACAGAGATGCGCAAGGATGCTGAGCTATGAAAACATAAACAGCCCAGGAAGTCCTGGCCACTCACGCCGCTACTCCTTGCTACTTCCAGTTCCTCGGCTCCTTCAGGCCTGTCACCCTCACCCAGCCTGGATTTTTCCAGGTTGACTCTAGTTCCAGGAAACAGCTGCGTGTCCACATAAGCAGGGCAGCTCTGCCCCGAGGCACTGGCACTGGGCCATGACTGCCCGCCCCCAGCCCTGCCGGCAGCCCCCTTCCCGGGGCAGCCCCCTGCCCTCTCCCAAGAGAGATCCCCAAATGGCCTCCTGCTCAGCCTTCCTGGGGTAAATGGTCTCAGGCTCCACCACTTTGGAACCAGGACCCTGACTCCTCCGATTTCCTTCTTCCCAGTGGAGCGGCTAAAAGGCCGCTGGTGGGGTCAGGGACAGCAGAGCCAGAGGCCAAAAAGGGCCAACTCTGAACACTCAGGCCAGCCTGGGCACCCCTCGAGGCCCCACCATTCCCCTCACCACTTGTGCCGGGAGCTGCCCCCTCCACTTTCTCCCCACAGGTCTCTCCACCTGCTTGTGTCCAAGGAGAGAGCTTTGGGCCCAGCAAAGCCTTAGACAGCACTTAGCCTGTGGCCTTGCCAGGCCGTTGCAAGCTGTGGCAAATGGACGTGAGTGGCCAACCCACTCGGGGTTCTGTTTCCAGCAGGGACACCTGTCCACCTGGAAGAGGGCCTGGCTGTGCTCTTTGAAGTCAAACTCAAAGGATTTCAGAGTGAGCTGGACGCTCCCTTTAAAAAGCCATTATGTATAGAAGATCCACGTATTTAAGTCAATCTCTTTTGAAGTTCTATTTTCAATCTCCACCATCCCAACGGTGACAGGTTTGGTAAGAAGGGAATCCACCATGGAAAATGCTTTCTTTTCTGTGCTCCATTTGCCTTTCTGAAGTTTCTAATGGGTGTCCTCCCCCACCCCGACCCGGGCCGTGTTCATCCCACCCCACCCGACATGATTTCGGAGCCTTAATCACATCCCCTCTGGGCCTGCGTCTCTCCAGGCTGGAGAGTCGTAATCTCTTTAGCTACCTGTCCTCACTTGGCAGCCCTGCCTCCCCCTTGGTCAATTTGGCTGCCCGTCCCTGGAGCTCTGCCAGCTTGCTTATGTCTTTCTTGAGGTGGGAGAACCAGAATGTACAATATTCTCTAGGTGGGGAAGATGAAAGAAAACCGTGCCAACAGCTCTGCTGGGATGCATGTGCTGGCGCGTACCTGCAGCAGCAGGAGCGATGCAGGTGCAGCCCGGGCTCTAGAAAAGCCCACGTGGCCCCAGGAAGACCACGGAGGCTGAGCCCACGGGAATGGATGACTCGCTGGAGGTGGCCCTGGAATGTGGACAGATGAAAATAAACAGGGATGTTTTGCAAAAGCAAAATGGAGATTCTGAGATTTAGCTAAACGCTCCCCCTGTAGGACCAGCTATCTAAAGTGGATTTCCGAAAGGGCCCCAGCCCAACCTACTCCCTTCCAGAAGCCTCAGTCTCTGTCCCTGTTGCTGTCACTGGGGCCTGCTGCATCTCCTTTCGTCCCTTCTTCTCCCTCATGGCCAATGGCCAACAGCACAGGCCCTGCCAATATTGTCCCGCCATTGCCACCCCCTGCAGGCCCTGGGATGTTTTCTGGCAACCCCTGCCCCCATCTCCCTGCATTTGCCTGTGCTCGTGGGTGCCAGAGTGAGTTTCCCAGACACGACTCCCAGCACTTCATGTCCTCCTCCTCAGAACCTTCCAGATAACACTTTTCAGAGAAGATAAAGAGTAAACCCCCTCAGGCTGCCTGCAAACTACCTTTCCAAGCAAGGTGGAAAACATTTGTAAATGAAACCCCCGTCCACTCAGCCAGGCCTCAGGGCCTCCCCACAAAGCCATGCGGCCCTTGGAGGGAGGGCCTTTCAACTCTCCCTTCCCTTCTCCACGGCACCCGCCTTTAAGGCCCAGGCAGGCCCCAGCTCCTCCAACGGCTTCCCCAGCATCCTCAGAACTCTCGAGACACCTGAAGCCCAGACCCCTGACCAGGCCCTTCTGGACGGGATTCCAGCAGCGGGTGTCACTTTGCTCAGGTTGGGGAATGAGCAGATGAATCTGCAGGGGACAGTTAAAAGTCTCTGACCTCATGAGCGATTCGACAGTCCTCTTTCCCTAAACACGAGGAGACAGCGGGCAGCTGCGGGTACTGAGGCAGCCTCATGGGAAGGAAAGCCACCTTGGAGGGGCTGACTGGGGGCTGGAGCCCAGGAATGGGAGATGCTGTTTCAAGAAGTTTTGTGCATAAAAACAAGGGGACACTGATTTCATAGAGTCAAGGCTCCACGGGTTCGCGCACGAGCAGTTCTGATCTGGAAACCAGGAGGGGATTTGAGCTCTGTCTTAACTTGGAGAAGAATCAAAAGGTCATATTAGGCTGGAAAATTAGCCAATACTGCAAACCCCTGACAGCTGCCTTAAACTGTGCCCAGCTGATTTAAGCTGCTGCACAACGGTTCCCTGACTTCCTGGTTTATACCCCAAGTCTTAGCTCCGAAGTGAGGCAGCCGCCCTCTTGAACTCACTCCTGCGTTGCATTGGAGGGTCAGACGTGGCGCAAGTAAAGCTAGTTTCAGCTCAGCTGAGCTCAGTGCCAGCTCCCAGCCCCCTCCTCCCTCCCTTTCTGGGTTATTCTTAGCAAGAGGTGACCTCAGAGTGCTCCCTCTGACAAAAATAACACGGGAGGAAGTTGGTGGGTATAAATCTTCAATGAGTAAATACATATAGCTAGTAAACAGGGATAGACCCCGCGGGGCCCATCATCCCCTGGGGTCTGGTGGGCAAGGGCAGAAACTGTCCCTCCAGTGCCCCGAATGGAACCACCCACGAAGGACAAAGGCCTTTGTAAGACAGTCGGGGCTTGTGATAGGCAGGAACCAGCCTCAGACACCCTCACTTGTCACCCTGAGACGTCCTCAGGAGCTGCCCCTTCCTCTCAGCCCCGACACACACACCCACACACAGGCTCAGCCCCCACGCTGGTCCCCCGCTCCCTGTCACGGCCCTGGCCCAGGTGCCAGCCCCCTTCCTAAGCCCCGCCCAGCCCCGCAGCTGCTTCCTGTTTCCTGTTGCCGCTCAGACGGCAGCATCCTGGCTCGCTGGCCAGTGCCGCTGACAACCCAGGCTGCTGCTGGGTGCCAAGCAGGCCCACCTCGAAGTCCTCGGACCACCGCGGCCTCCCCCACTGACACACGGGCTCCCTGGTATTTGGGTCAGCTGCGCTCCTCGGTTATATTTTCTTTGTATGATTTTTGGACCAGTTCTGCACACTTTTTCCAACAGCCCCACATTCACACATTAACTTAAAAAGAACCTTTGCATAGGTGCCGAGGAGGCAGACCCCATGGCTGCAGTGGTGAGGAGAAAAGAGGACCATGGATGGGCTTTGCAGTTGGGAGGTGTGGAGTTCACACCCCGATCATGTGACCATGCAATGGGGGTGGCACCAAGGTGAGCTCTCTCAACCTGCTTTTCAAACTACTTGGGGTGAAAGGTCAGGTTTTGGTTTTGGATTTTTAAATTCTCAACCCACCGAGAAATGATACGTTTGTAAAATACAAAATCACACCCGTGGATGTGGCGACAATATTCCATTGACACAAAAGCTTCTGAAAATACTGGCGTTCCATATGGACAGGGGACAATCAGTGCTTCTCAAGGTGGGGTCTGCAGACCACTGCTGCCCAAGCCGGTGATCAGTGGACCTGGAATTTGTCTTTGATGTCTCAGTGGTTCATTTTTATTGATTTTACAAACAGTTCAAGAAGGGAGAGGCCAGCATGGGTCACAGTGGGTGAGCTGGGCTTCCTTTTCAAGCCAGGCTCTGATGTGCTGTGGCCCTGGGCAGGCAGGGAGAAAGGACGGCTGTGCACCACGCAAGGCGCAGCAGGCAAATGGCTGGCGTGTTCGGGGGCAGCGAGAAGATAAGGTTTCTATGGCCCAAGGAGCGGTGTCATCAGGCCCAAGTGGAAGGTGAGGTCGGATGGTGAGGAGCTGGAGTGCAGATGGACATTCCAGATGAGATTCCTGGGGAGAGACATGCCAGGTACTGCACTGACTGTGATTCGTGTGGCCTCTTCTCTGCAGCACGCTCGAATGAAACGCGAGTCTTCATCTGCGTGGCTTCCCCACACGATGGGAGCTCAGTACGTGCAAAGTGCTTGCTATCGAGGGGAGCGCACTGGCCTGGGCACGCTGGGGCAGGAGGCGGCTGGTAGGATGAGGGCACAGCCAAGAGGCCAAAGGTGCCCAGGGACAGATGGCCTCGGGGGCAAAAGGAGAGAGCCCAGGATTTCTTGGGCTGGGGCTAGTGAGGACACTCATGAATGTGCCTTGACTGTCCCTGTCCGGTGCTGGCTGTGCAACGTTGGCCCAGAGGAAGGCCCCAGCCTGCGGCCAGGTTTCTTCTCTCACTTCCCAGTGCGCCCCGCCCCACCCCCGCACCAGTCACACCTGTGGGGACCTAAGCCAAGCTCCCTCCCCTCCACAGGCTTAGCCGGATGGCACACTCAGCTGCTTTAAAGCTCCCTGGGCGATCTACTCCCAGGGCCATAGCTGCAACTGGTCCCTGAGGAGCCCTCCCTGCTGCGTTCCTGCCAGTACCTGCCCCCCCCCGCCCCAGTCAAGGCCTCCAGCCAGAACCCTCTGGCTAGAACCCTCCGGCTGACCCCTGGCTGCAGCAGGAATCTCCCCACCTGGGCTCCCGGGAAAAGCTGTGCCGGCTGCTCTCTGCGGTTGGGATTTCTCTGTCCCTGCAATGTGTGAAGCTTCCCTTTCCCAACAGGGGTCTCCCAGTCAGCTTTGCCTTCCTCGCTCCCTCCCACCCTGGGGCCCCTCCTGAGAGCCCAGGTAGCTGGCAGCTGTAACCCGGACTGGCCCGCCACCCACCAGGGCTGCTGAGAAGCCGAGGCTGGGTCCCCGCCTCTAAGGCCTACACCTGCCAGTGGACACTGGCCCCTGCAGTGGAGTAGGTTGATTACACTGCCAGCCCTGCACATTTGGACTCCACTTTGCTGTTTGCAAGGTGCCCCAGGAGGTGCACAGGGCAGGTTTTACTGGCAGCCATATGTTACCAATGAGGAAGCAGCTCAGAGAGGTTAAGTAACTTGCACAAGGTCACATAGCTGGGAAGCATTAAATCCAGGTGTTGCTTCTTCTGTGAAGCTGCGGTTACTGTGGCCTCCTGAAGAGCAAAGGTTTGGCCCAGCAGGGACAGGCCCGGCCTGTGCTGCGGCTTGTTGGTACCTGAACCCAAAGCATCCCTATCACCTCCATCGTTCAGAAGGGGAACCCGAGTTCCAAGCAGTGACTTAAGGTCACACAGGTGGTCAGTGGTAGAGTGGGATTAGAGCCCAGGTCTTTTGGTTCCAAAGACAGTGTTTTTCCTTCCACACCGGAGCCTGCTCCAGGCAGGGGATGTGCGACCCACAGCGACCCACAGCCCCTTCTCCATGAGCTCAGCCATGCCCCTCGTCCCTCTCATTGTCCTCTTATGTCCCCACCCTCTGATCCCCGGCTTCACCTGCCTCTTAGTGATGTGCCTTCCCTCCGGTTCCAGAGACTCACAAAGGTGAGTGTAAGGGTTGCTGGGTCTCTGCTACAGGTGGTGGCATTTGTCCCCAGCAACTGGACTGGGGACAGGAGGAGTTTGCTCTGCAGATCACAGCTGGCAGGCCCCAGGAGAGCAGCACAGCACTCGTGCAGAAGTGGGATTACAGTGGACTCTGACTCCAGCCTGCGCCCCCCAACCTTCTCCCTCAGGTACCCTATGGTAGAAGAGGGTGCAGGGCACCCGGGAATCTGCAGGTACAACCTGCAGAGTCTGCCACATGCAGGAAATTCCTTTGAAGTCCTGTTTTATCTTTTAATGTCATGTGAATTTTTCATTCTAGGCCATAAAATATCCACGTTTGTTTTAATAGTAAAATGTTTAAAATCACCAGTTAAATCACTCCACGTGGGTCCCACCCCTCCCAGTCTTCAAGCAGAAGTGGCAGTGATGCACCTTGGTACCAGCAGGCTCTCAGCCTCTGCCTCTAAGAACCTTCCCCCTCCCGCCCTCCCCTTTCGCTTTGGTGCCCTTCACCCCGACTCTCCACCCCCAGGGAGGAAATCCTGGGCCCCTGCCCTACCGAGCGCATTTCCTTGAAGGGCTGAGTTACAAATCCCAAGCCCCTGGCTCTGCTCACCTTCTTGCTCCAAGTTTACCATTCTCAGCTGGAAGGGGCTAAAAGAAAGGAACCAGCTGTCCTTGGTGGTGGCAAGTAATTATTGCTCCACTGCTGAGTTTAAGGCACAAGGGAGGCAGGCTCCTGCAGCCATGGCCTTGCCCTACAGCGTTCCTCAGCTCCTGCAGCCCACCGCCTTGCCCCCCAGAGATCCTCCTCACCTCCGGCACTGGCTCCCAGGAGCCTGGGGCTTGCAGGCTGGTCCTGCCACCCTACAGGACTTCAACAGCGCCCTGGCTCCCCTCTCTCCCAAAGGGACCAGCCAGGCTGCATCTCTTCCCTACTGTTTGATTAGACTCCCAGGCCTCAGTTCCCTTCCTCCAGGCTCTCCAGGTGGGGGCCGAGGCCCAGGTTGGGTGTATGGCCAGGGAGGGAGCGGCCCGCCTAGCCAGGCCAGGGAGACCTCAAGCCTGCCTGGGGATTCTGGGAGGCTCTCTCGCTGCCCTTCCAGAGGCAGGCTGGGGTCAGAGGCCTGGTTCAAGTTGCAGCTCCCAGAGCCACCAGTCAAGTCGCCTGGCCTCTCGGGGCCCCCAGTTCCCGATGTAGAAAGCAGGGAAATGTGAGGGTGGTTGTGGGGCTTAAAGAATGGGAAATAGGAACGAGCTCTGCCACGGGAGGGGCCTGCTCCATCGCCCGGTCTTAATGTTCCCCAGGTCCCTGAAGGGCACACATCACCCCCGTTCAGAGCCGGGCATGTGAGTGCGTGTGGGGGGTGGACGGGACACTCACCGGGGGGTGCTTGCGCTTCCGCCCAGGCCTGCCCACCTTCCGCGCCGTGGTGCTGGGCTCCTGGCGCTCCTCCTTGCCACGAGGCTCCTCCTGCTCCTCTCCGTCCTGTAGGCACAGACACAGCCTGTGAGGCCACACGCCAACCCACGAGGCAGATCATTCCAGGCCTGCTCCGGGCTGGCCTTGGCCTCCCTTCTGGCCCCAGCCTCCTCCCATGCCGCCCCCACGAGCCACACTCCAGGGCTGTGCCCCGCCACCGCTGCAGGATGCTCTCCCGCCCGCCCCCCACCGTCCTGCCTGGTGAAGCTTGGGGCACCCCTTAGCGTCCTGTTTAAATACATCCTTGGGGGGACTTCGGGGGAGACCCTACTGTCCTGGAAGGCATTTCTCCCTCCCAGTGACATTTTCCGGACCACAGACTCATAACACAAGCTCTGATAAAGGATTTACGTTAGAAGTTTATATGAAACACATTTTTGTACACAAGCACAAAAATTAGTGATCTATTTAATGAATCACCTTTATTGCAAATAAAATTGAGTGAAAATATTAAATTTAGCGACATCCACTTCATGTCCATGCAGTACCTGAAGTGAGGACGATGGTAGAAAATGGAGACCTTTCACAGCTGCCGTGACTATCCCTGCCCTGAAGCCTGTGCCCTGTGGCGCTGGCACTGCAGGTGCCTGTCACCCCACAGGAGCATCTCAGGGACCTCTTGGCTCCTTTTGCTCCCCCTCATTCACCGAGTTCTGGAGAAGCTCATTTCATTGCCAACCCCTCACACGGCACCCGCGCGGGGCCGGGCCCTGCGATGCTTGTCTCCTGGGGCACAGAGACATAAACCTAGAAAGTCCTGCCTCAAGTACTCCAGCCTGGCCACAAACCACCCACAAGTCCCTTCTGACTCAGCCGGGCTCCAGCATGACTAATCACCAGCAGAAATGACGCTGGGGAAGGAGAGAGAAAGGGACCCTGACCCGGCAGAAGGACAACAGGCTGCTCGTCACACCCTGTGTGATGTCAGGAGCCGAAGATGGCTCCACAGCCCTCCCTGCGGAGGGCACCAACCCAGAGCAAGGCCGGCGTCATGGATGGAGCAGAACAGCGTGCACAGGTCCCTTCAAGATTTGACCGAGATGGCCAAGTCCCACTCAACTTTCATTTTCTGTGATTGTAAAATACCTTGTGGTTTGCCACATTAATTTTCAGGGGATGGTGGGACATGCAAATGGAAACCTACTGCGACCAACTGTAGACATTAGGACAACAGGAAGGGCATCGGTGGCCCCGCCATCCATCCATCCATTCGAGGCATGTCTGTGGGGCAGACCATCAGAGCTCGAGTTCTGGAGGCCTCGAAGAGATGCGCGTGGGGATGAACGGAGGCACCAGGCCTTACACCACGTGGTGGCCACAGTCAAGCGAGGGAGGGCAGAGGTCATACAGGAGATGGAGAGAGGCCATTCAGAGGTGCAGGAGGGGACGCCATGCACAGTGGGAGCAAGGAACTTAGAGCTCCGAGCCCAAAAGACCAAAGTTGTCCTGCACAAAGATGCCCAGGACAAAGAGTTGGCTAGGGGTCGTAATGGCTGACCCCAGAGAGCACTGTCACTAAGCTGCGCAGAATGAGGGGCTGGAGAAGGGCTGAAGAGGACAATTTGAGGAGTCCAGCCATGGAAGGATCTGAAAAGGAAGCCCAGGGACAGGGGAGCAGGAGCTCTGTGCCGTCTGTGGAGGAAGAGGCTGGCCCTGGGACCAGAGATCCTGGAGGGGCTCTTTTCAGGAAAGCATGGCAGAGGGGTGGGGAGGGCAACCAACTGGTGGGAACCTCCCTGAGGGCTCAGGGTGCCCAAGGGCACATGTCCCGTGGGAGGCCAGGTTGCTGGTTCTGGGCCATCTTCTGAGGACCCCACAGATGCCCCCGTGGGAGAAAGGATCACTTGACCCAGAGAGGAAATAATACCAATGCAGCTTAGTATCTGTGAGGTTTCGATTGGATCTATACACTGTTGTGAATTTCAGGCTGAGATGGTGCTTTTGGTCTGATTCCACCACTGCCCAGTGGGCACCATCTTGATCAGCGTTTATAAAACCCTCCAGGTCCGTGTGAGGTCACAGAAAGAGCAAAGTGCCTACAAGCCCAGCGGGTCCCTTTCCTAGGTACAGACGCAGGCTCTCTGGGCCTCAGTTTCCTCATCTGTAAAACAGGTATGAAAGTGTCCATTCTGCCTGCGTCTCAGGTTTTTGAGAGGAAAGGTGAACAAATGGTCTATTCTTTTGTCTACTTTGTTCACTGCTGAATCTCCGGAGCCTAGAACAGATTCTGGAAAAGCTCCTACCCTCCAGAAATTCTGAGCTTTAAACTATTTCTTTAACAAGTTGCATTTATTAGAGGGATTCGTTTGATTTTCCAACTTTTGTTCTGAGCTAACCGGAGATGTGAAAGCCAAACAGAGCCTCTGATTAGCCACAAGGAGCCAGTTACCACACTTGACATTTCAGGATGGGCACTGGCTTCCATCAGGCACGTGGCGGAAGCCTCTAGGGGCCCGACAGGCCCCTCTGCCACGCACAGACTTGCTGCAATTCCTCACCTACGCCCTGCGTGCTGGGCCTGGCTACCATACACAATCGGCACGTCTTTCTTCCCTGTTGGATTCAATTCAGTGCAACCCAGCCCAGGAGGAAGGGGGAGCCCCCGGATGCCAGGCCACCCCTCCAGGTCTGACGGGTCCCCAGAGTGCGGGGGGCGCCAAGCAGGTAGCCACACGCACGAGGAGCCTGCACCTGTGCCTGGTGCAAGGTGCTCTCTGGCTGGTCCAGCATTCAGACCTCACTCACTCTTGGGCTGTGCCTGGGGAAACCAAGACCCCACGCGAGCCCAGGTCAGGATTCACGCCCAGGTCTGAACGACTCCTGGCCCTGGCCCTTCCCACCTGGCTCCGAAGCACAGCTTTGTGCAGAGCATGTTATCTTCCGCCAACGTATCATTCTTCCATGATGGAGCGACAAGTGGCAGGGCAAAGCGGAAGCGATGCTTTCTGCTCCGGCCTGCCTGAGGTTCACTCTGCCGAGGCAGGGGGCTAATGCACCGAGAAGGGTGAGCAGATGGCTCGGGCCGTGCCCCTCAACGGCTCCACGGAGGCGTATCAAGTGGTTCATTCTCGCATCTGTCACGGGGTCTGTTTTAGTCAATGTCTTTGCTGATGGGCTGAGCAAAGGAATTTAAAATATGCTTATCAAATCTGCAAGTAGCACTGCATTAGGAGGCGTCACTAATACTCTGAAAGAGAAGAATCTGATCCACAGTGACTTAGAGCAGCTGGGAAACAGTAACACGTTTAGCAGGAACAGATTTGAGCCCAGGTTGGTTTCCTCATCTGTCAACTAAGGGGACTGAATTAGTCCATCCTTCCAGCGGGGGAGGGGGCAGAAATTCTAGATCGGTGGGCTCGTGAGAGGGCAGAGCTGACTTGGGAGTTTTGCTCTGCTCTTTACTTACTAGTAACTTCAAGCTGTTTAACCTGAGTCTTGCTTTCTTCATCTACAAAATGGGGACAATATCTACTTCACAGCGTCAGTGCAAGTATTAACTGAGGTAATATAGTGAAAGCTGACACATGATAGTCTCTTGAGAATTGCTAACTTCCTCCCAGCTCCACACATCCTGATTAGAACATTTCACCAAAGTGCATCACTCCCACCCCACCCCTTGCCATCCTCCCCTCCCCGCCTCCCTGCAAATCCCAGCTCACAGCCCTACATATGCAGCTATCACTCACTGCCCAGCATCTGGTGGGCGCTGCTGCAAGATACGCAGGAACACTGGGGCTCCGTGCTCTTTCCAAAATGCAAAGCTGATTATGTCACTCTGCAGAGCTTAAACCCTTGCTGAGGGGGTTCCCAGGGGCCTGCAGGATCAAGCCAAGCTCCTTAGCCTCTGTGCAGGGGGGTCCCCAGGATCTGGCTGGATCACCTTGGCCTCCTCTCTACATTGGGGTCCCAATGGACTGCACCACGTGCAAAAGCAGACCGTTCCTTCTGCCCAGACCACCTTCCCCTCAGGTTTACCAGCAAACCTCACTCACTTTTCCAGCCCGGCTTCCTGGATCCCCTTGCCCTGAGCCCCCTCCTCCCCTCACCTACCTAGACTGAGCTGAAAGACCCTTTCTCTCCCAGAGCACCCACGACCCAGCACCGTGACTGTTGGCTCCTTGAGGGAGGTGCCTATGTCTGGCTGATGCTGACATCCACTATGTCTAGACTGATGCACTAGCGCAAGGCAGGCACACAAAATACCCAATGAGTGACTGGCACAGAGTACATGCTCAATGAGTAACCGAGTCCATACACACAGCAGAGGCACGCGTACAAATACACAAACCCGCGCAAAGACAACCGTGTGTGAAGCTCCAGTGCCACTTGGGCCTTTGTGACTCCAGAATCAGGAAACGAGATGACTAAAATGTACTTTCTAGACTTAAACATCATTGTCACTTTATATCTATGTCATTCTTTGCAGCTTTCAAAGCACTTTCACATTTCGTGGCCCGTTAGATTAGGTGGTTCCCATCAGCCTCTCTGTAAACTTCAGAGGCTATCATTTGACCTACATTTCAACACTGCTCACTGGATGGATTATTTTAAGCCACATGCAACGTCTCATTCTGATGCGCTGGGCTATGACGATAATAATCTCTCACATTTGTACCGTACGTAGTAATTAACAAGCATTTTCACATGTTATTTCATTTTATTCTTACACTTTACGGAGAGCAGAGCTGGTATCATTTTTTTCCATTACACAGGTGGGCAACCTGAAGCTCAGAGAGGTTATCTGGCTGCAAAGGTCAGACGACCAGGAGGGGAGGCCTCCAGAACCAAAATTCAAACCTTCTGGTCCCCAGCCCATGGTTCTTTCCACTCCAGCAAGCCACTATCCCCTACCATGCCATGTTTGAAAGACACACAGTGACAACATAAGGACGTGGGCAATCCAAGATAAAGGCTCACACCGGCACTCACATGCACACAGACATACACGCACTCGGCTGGCCATGCCTAGACACAGGACCCCTCCCCCCAAGACACAGATGCTCCACGAGGCCCTCGCCCAGAGATGGCCTGCCTGATATACGTGCTCCCCTCAGCACTTGAACTGGATGCTACTGACCCAGCATCCGCTGGGCAGATGTCTCAAGTTGGTGCTCGAGTCGAGGGGATGAACTTGCTGGATCTAGCCAGCCACTTGCCCGGGCCCCCTGGGACAAGAAGCATGTACAGCCTTTGCCAGCTGGCTGGCTGGCCTCCCGGGGACTGTCTGTGGTCGTGGAATTCAGTGAAATAAACTGGCTTCTGCAACAGGCAGAGCCCTGTCCTGGGCCGCCTGAGCACCAGACTGTGCAGAGCTACAGCCACCTTTGCGCACTCCACAACGCAGGTACACACAGGCACGCTCATGCGCTCACACGTACAGACGTGCCCGGCTGACCCTGCCGAGGAGGCTCGGGAGGTGAGGGGCAGAGGCTGAGGACGGTGTGGGCAGTCAGAAAGCGGTGCTGGGAATCAAGGCAGATGCCCACGTTTCCAGAGCCCTCCAAAGCCCCCTGCTTGTTCTGATCTCAGCCACCTCCCCGAGCTCATCAGCCCTTTATTTCAGTTATTCAACACTATCCAACAAATATTCACCGGCTGCTTAGCTGTCTTCATATACAATTCCTGATGAAAGGCAAAGGCCGTGTCTCAGTGGCCCCTCTGGGTCCCCATAGCCCCTGGGTACTTGCACACAGCACGGGCTCCAGAAATGCTAAATGGTTGGAAATGGTGGCACCCGCCTGGTCCCCAGGCCCCCTCCCCACAGCCTGTCCGCCTCACTGGGGCCTCACTGTCTTCTGGAGGTGACGGGTGGGCAGTACCCCACACCCATGAAGCGGCACGCCTCAGCCGTGCTCACCTCTGGGGTCTCGGTGCCACCACAAGGCCAGGCACAGGGGTGTGCACAGAAAACCTATTGAACACCTACTGTGTACTAGAGACAAACATAGCTAATAGGGAACTCAGTTCAGAGGGAAAGACAACACTAAGCAAGTCAGTACCCGGCGCCGTGCTGAGCCCAGAGTGGAGAGCGCCGCTGCTCCGCCTGCGGCCACCTCCACGGGCACCAAGCCACTCACGTCCACTCTCCCGGCTCTGACAGCCCTCGCTTTGTAGAGGGAAACATCCAGATCAAACTACTTTGTGGCCGTAGGACCTCGCTAAGCCTCAGTTCCTCATCTGTAAAATGGGGATGACGACAGCAGGCGCCTCCTGACTTACTGTGACAACGCAGTGAGTTAACTGCCACGCGGAGAGAACTCCTTTGTCTGCCCTTCCACCCTGCACAGACCTCAAGTGGGCTGACCTGATGAGGCAGATCCCTAGTTGCCCAGGCTCTCTGCGAGGCAGCTGCAGGGCATGACCAGGCTCGTGCCAAGCCCAGGTGCCAGAGAGGAAGTCCATCTCCCCACTGTCCCGGGACAATGCCCCAGCTCGGCGCCCTGTCCCCCTCTGCACGGCTGAGCCCGGCCTTTCCCGCCCTGGCCCTGGGAGACCCACCTTCTCAGAAGGGCTGGGCTCCATCCCTCACCTCGCCATTAAGAGCAGAAGGGACCTGAGTGACCTGGGCCCAGCACGGCCCCTCACCCAGGCCCCTGAAGGCGTCCACAGCCCCCACCACCAGGAGTTAGGTCTCTCTGCCACTTGCCTTGGTTTTGCTTCTGTACGACGGGTGAACGGGCCTCAGGGCTCTTGTGACTGCAGACCCAGAGAGACAGAAACTTCCTTCCACGTGCTGGGCTCTTGGTGGACTCTAAGCCCACACCACTCATACCCCACACATGGTTCCCTACTCTTCTCCCACACCCCTGCAATCCACGGGGCTGCAGTGGACCTAAACCACGAAGGCGCAGGCAGGAAGGTAGGTGAGTCGGGGAGAGGGTGGGCAAATAATCCAAAATAAATTATGAGGCTAACTTAATATGTGCCAGGCCCCCATGTTAACCACCACACACACCATCTCATGTAAATCCCTCAAGCCAGCAAGGAGCCATCTCCCTGCTCCCAGCCATGTTGCCGAGTCATGTAGCAGAGTCCGGGTTCAAACATAGATCTGTCTCCAGAGTCCAACCAACTCCCACCCAAGGCTGTGTTGACTGCAAGGTAAACTAAATCTGACATATATCTAATTTAAGAAAATTCCAGAGAATCTGAAGCCTAAACTGTAGGTCCTGGTCAGCTGTTCTCATCACAAACCTACTGACTATGCCCAAGCATCTAATGACTCTCCACTGAGCTAAACACAAACACACCATCATCATTCGCTGTGTTCCTGAAGAAGTAAGGGTCAAGTGGCATTTCTGTAACTACTTAAATGTACTAAGGGGGACGCTCTTTAAACCACCCTATAGTGACTACCGTAAAGCAAAGGGCCAGCTCTGAGTGACCGTGTGGGGGCATCTGAGTGCAATAGGGGCAGAGCAGGAGACAGACCCGGGGGCCAGCAAGAATGACTGAGGCTGAAGCTGGGAGGGGCCCCACCCGAGGACGCGCGCCCCTGTGCTGTGTAGCAGGGTGGAGGAAGTGCTGGGAGCCCAAGGGAAATCAGGACTGGCCAGGCCTCTGGGCCGCACTATAAAGGGGAGGGGAGCCGCAGCCCCAGTGCAGGCCCTACACATGCACGCACACACATGCACGTGTGCACACACACCTGCGCTCCCTCAGCACACGTATGCACCCCCGTGGCCGCTTCCACTACGCGCCGGAGAGGGCGTGATCAGGCGAGCTGCCCAGGAGGCCCCGCCCTCCTCTGGAGGGCAGTGCGCCTTACCTGTCTGCCCACCCCCTTCCTTTCCTGGGTCCTGCAGGAATGTTTACTCAGTTCACCCAACAGACTGTGGAGCCCTACTGTGTGCTAGGTACCTGGAAAGGGACCTAAGTCTGAAGAAAGGAAAAGAGGGAGGGAGGGAGGAAGCGAAGAGAACGGAAGCCACGTGTCCAGAGCGGGAGAGAGGCGGGGAAGGAAGGCAGCAGGAAGGAACGGTAAGAAGCGACATATCGACAGCAGTGTCTCCATCTGTTGTGTGTGTGTGTGTGTGCACAATCATGCATGCACGCCTGTGTATGTGAGTTCCTGCTGGACATGAAGTGCTCCCAACATCCACCCCAGGGCAAGAGCACTGTTGTCCTGCAGCAAAAGAGACCTGAGCAGGACTATGGGGCATCGTGGCCGAGAGGCACTGCTCACTCTGTCCCCTTCGTGCAGGAGGCAGCCTCAAGGGCACAGAAGCCAACAGCCCAGCCTGCCTGGGTTCCAGCCTCAACTCTACTGCTCACTAGCTGTGTGACTTCAGGCAAGTGACTTAACCTCTCTGAGCTTCAGTTTAGTCCTTAGTAAGATAGAATGATGAAATAATAGCGCCTACCTTATGAGGTAACTCTAAGACTTAACTAAGACAATGCAGGTGGAGAGCACCCGGCAGACGGTCAGTGTTCGATGCATCCTGGCCGTTATGTTTCTGAAGCCAGAGGAAAGAAGGGGGGTGTCAAGATCAGGGGCCCAGTCTGGGGCTCTGGATTCTCCTCTGATTTGTATTTGGGGATCTGAGGAGACCCTTGGGATGTCTCGGTCCTCTCTTCTGCCCTTCGTCATCCCTCCCCACAGGGCTGGCACCCACCTCCATGGTCCCCTCTAAGCTCTTGGCCACCCCACTGCCCCCCTGCAAGGCCAGCCCCCTCCCTCTGCTGTGGCCACATTTACCAGCTGCCTCACCCGACCAGCCCCAGAGCTCAGCCCCGCAAAGCCTGCCTCTTCCCAGTGCCCACAAGCAGCCCCCGCTCTGCCCACCATATGGATGGTGGGTTGGGGGTGGTCTCTGTGCACTCCCGGCCACAGAGTGGCTGCCGCGGCCACCGCACGCAGTTCTGCACTCCACCCGCCCGACCCTGGGCTTGGGGTTACTCTCCTGTGGAAGGGCCTATCCACTGTCGCTTTCCTTTCCACCCCACCCACAAAATATGGCTCTGCACCATTCCAGGTCCTGGGGAGTCACATGAAATAAAGGGGCTGGGGCCCAGCCCTCCCGCGTAGCAGGGGGAACAGTGGGAACAGTCATTATCTACACCAGCAGTGCTCAAATGTGGTGTGCAACAGAAGCCCCTAGAGGGCTGGTTAAAACATGGGTCACTGGGCCCCGTCCCCAGAGTTTCTGACTCAGCAGGTCTGGGCTGGGGCTCGAGCTTTCCCTTTCTAACACCTTCCCAGGTGATGCTGAGGCTGTGGTTTGGGGATCTCGTTTTGAGAACTGCGCTTTGATTACACTGTAATCTGTAATCCAAGGCAGACTGAAGCCTTTGAGGGCTTTGAGGCTTTGACCAGAAAGGAGGACAGAAAATTAGGGAAAGGGCCCCCCAGGCAGAGGGAGCGGCATAAACAAAGGTCTGGCTGCTGCTCTGCTGGGGAAGTAGTGGGGCTGGAGTCAAAGGCGCTTGGAGGCGTGGCTGGAGGAAGGCTGGATGGCACATGGGCAGGGCAGTGGAGGGGCCAGTGGGTGGCCACGCCTCTTCCCTCTGGCTCATCAAACAGTCCCTTTGTGCCCCTGGCACCTCTGCCAGTCTCCCTGGGCCGCAGACCAAGCCTGTGTCTCCCCCTCTGCAGCACCCGGCACTCCTGCCCCAGGCCTGGCTTTCACGGACTGCCCTGGTGGCTGTCATCGTCTCTCCCCGCCCTCCCTGGGCGGCTCCCTGGAGCTGCTGGAGCCAGCCCAGAGGTGCCAGGGAGGTGTGCCAGGTGAGCCAGCATGCATGGTGTGGGTGTGGGCGGCCAGGGAGGAGGCCCGGCTGTGCCCCAGTCCTTGTCTCTCCAGATCGCTGCCATCTTTTGGCACGACCGCCTGCCTGCCAGCGTGTGAGTGTGCCCGCTCTATCAGCACCAGGATCTGGGGCTGGGCGTGTGTTTGTTGCCGCTTGAGCCGGAGCAGTTACTATGGGTAGATAATAATAGCAATCACGATCCCTCATAATTGGACCAGACTTTGCTGTCTGCAGGGCACTTCCATGCCCATGACCTCATCTGACTTCCACAACCGCCCTGTAAAACAGGCAAGGCTAGAGTCACTATCCCCTTTTTCCAGCTGAGCAAACACAAGCCCAGATGGCCTGAAGTCACATCTCCAGTAAGTGGCACACTCAGGACCGGGACCTGGGGTTTCTGACTCTGCAGCGCTCCTTCTCTGTCCTGAACCATCTCAATACAGAGCCCGACCTGCTGCGTCCACGAGCGGCGCTGGAGGCTCCACTGCCCAGGGCAGCAGCAGGGGCGCAGAAGCACAGTCCAGTAACAGAAGGCCTTTGTCCTGGCTGTCCCCACCTTCCCCACCTGTGGGGGGTGGCTGACCGGCAATTGCCAGTGCATGGACAAGGAGCTGTGTCGGCATCTGCCGGGATATTGGACCCAGAGTAGGGGAGGCTCAGGGTCACCTAATCCAACAGAAAAACCAAGCCGGGCTCGAGGAGGTGAGGCAAGCAGCCATAGCCACCACTCAAGAGCAGGTGGCCGCAGGGTCTGGTCTACATGCTGCCGGGGTCCTGAGCCAGAGTCACCCAGAGGCTGGTGGGATAACCTGGACTGTCAGTTCCTTTCCTGTGGGGTCAGAAAGGACCAAATGGAACAAGGGGTGGAAACACACTCTAAGAATGAGTGAGCCCGGCGAGGACACAAGCGTGCTTGAGGGACGGCTGCACATGCCCTGCTACTCCCAGACACCACCAAGTGGGAGGCGGGGACAGGAAATCGCCGTCTCCAAGGTGTGCGGGTACCACCGGCTGAGCACCGGCGCAGGTACCTGCGTGTCTGCGTGGGGACACTCACGTGGCCTCATGTCTGCAGTGCCGCTGCACCCAGCTTTTCTTTGGCCCCCCAGAAGCTACTGAACACCTTGGGGAAACGGAGGCGGCTAAAACAGAGAGCTAAAGTGACTCACCTGAGGACTCACAGCTACTAAGAGGAGGATCCAGAAAGGAACCAGGTTTGGGGACTCTGTGAGGCAGACCCCTCACAACTGCACAGATGTGGGCTTTGAGCCTCTGCTCAGACACCATGGTGGCTAAAAGCTCGGGTCCTGGAGCCAACTTCCTGCTCCACGACCAGACCCTAACCTCTCCAAGCCTCAGATTCCTCATCACCAAAACAGGGATGGGATGGTCCCACCACTCTGTGGTGAAGCTGTCTGTCATCTTGTGGGGACAGGGCCCCTCCCTGGGTACTGGCCCGGCCCAAGTCTGCTGCTCACCTTTCGGTCCTCCTCCCGCTCCGCAGCAGAGCTGCTGGTGTCCCCGGGGCCACTGGCGGGCATGGCGGGCAGCTGGGCTGTGGGAGGCAGGCCGGGGCTGCGCGGGGCTGGGGGGCTGCTGGGCTTTGGGGAAGGAATTATCGTGGTCTTTGTAGGCAAGAGTTAGAACTTAAACATAGATGCCAGTGTCGAGCCCGCTGGTGAACCGCTGCCTCCGTCTGCCTGTGCGCTGGGGCTCTGGATGGTTCCACCTGTGGGGAGAAAAGGGGGTCAGCGGGGCAGAGCACCCCGGGCCCCGCCCGCCCATGAGGCCTGGCACCTCCCAGCCTCACCAGCACCCCAGGGAGCCGGACACCCAGGCGGCTGCCGGCAGGGCCGCCTCCTACCCCAGCAGCCTCTGAGACAGGCCTCCGTCTCTAGGCCTCCGCGGCGCTGCTGTGGCCTCGGCCTCCTCCCTTCTCTTCATCCACTCTGTCCTTCCCTCTGAGAGCTTCCTGAACCCTCCCTCCCACTCCAGCAGCCCCTGGGAAGTCCCAGCCTCCCCCAGAGGCCCCCAGCCTGCGACATTTTCCTTCTGATCTGCCCCCACCCTCACCCCCACCCCGCTCCGCCACGTGGAGGAAGTGAGCGGCAGTCACAGGATGTCATGAAATGAATGTCACCTCACTTCAGGACCAGTGAGCGCCTGGGCTGGGCCCGGAGAAGGCTGAGGTCTGTCTGAACTCGGGCCGCGGCCAGGCTGAAGGCCTGGTTTGCTCCGCTCTAGGGGACGCCGTGGTGGGGAGAGGCCGCTCTCCCCCACCCCCTGAACCAGCGCCATTTGCCTGCAGGACTGGTGGGCCTGAGGGGGCCCTCCGAACCCACATGGCTGATTTAGGGGCTTTTCTTCCTCCCTGCTCCAGGTGTGGGCCTTGCGCCAGTGAAATAACAAAGCCCGTGCCTCGGGCCACAGCTGGGTGGGGTGTTGCTGCTTCAGCCCCCGACACCCAGAGACACACAGAGCGCCCCTGCTCCCCACCCCCCAGGAGGACACAGCCAGAGCCCCTGAGCCCCTGCCTCTCCCTCGAGTGCGCCAGGGCCCGGGAGGGGATTGGCAGCAGGAGGGAGGAGGGAGGCAGCCTGGATCTGGGCCCACCCACACCCTTCCCCTTCCAGTTCCCGGTTCTGCTTCCCTGGCTCCCCTCCCGCCAGCCCGGGCTTCTCCCATCCCCCTCCAGCCAGGGCTCCCTGGAAAACCAGGAACCGGAGAAAGCACGGGCTTGGGTCGCCCACGGGCCCACCCCTGGCCCAGGGGTGCACAGCTGCCTGGGCAGTGGGTGCCCCAGGCCTGGCCCTGCCCTGGGAGTAGAGGGAGAACACCGCAGCCAGGCAGAGCCTTCCTAGGGCCAGGGCAGGAAGGGCTCCAGGTCAGCCCAGGCAGGCTGGATGTGCTCCTGCCCCACAGGTGAGCCCCAAGGGAGCCCCCGGTGCAGTGCATCTTATCCCCCCAGCCCAGCTCAGCCCACGCTCAGTGAAGGTCGGGGTGAGAAGAGTAAGGCCAGAGGAGCTGCACGTGTCAGACACTGCTCGGCACCAGACTCAGGCTCGCACTGGGGCAGCTACTAGTACTCTTCCCAGTTCACAGTGCAATCTACGCTCAAAAAGGTTAGGACCTGTCAGAGGCTTGAGCCCAGAGCCCTCAGACTCTAAAGCTATGAGGGGTTGGGCTCTCTATGGAGCTTCGCCCCCGCCTCACACCACCCCACAGAAATAACTCTAGTTCCGGTCCGACCCAGAACTCCACACGGCTTCCCCCCATTTTCAGCAGTGACTCCCCATCAAGCCCCCCTCCCCATTTGTTACCACAAACATCTCTAATCACCCCCAAACCAAAACCTTCAAAAGGACGCAGAAGCTAGAGAGGCAGAGTCTGGTTGGAAAGAACATGCTACCCGGAGCCAGCAGATGTGAGTTCTAAGTCCTGGCTGGGGCTTCTCTGGCCCTCAGTCTCCTCATCAGGAAAATGGAAGAGCTGGGCTAGATGATGTACAAGACCTCTCCCAGCTCTGACCTGCCGAGCAAGCTGCTGAGGTCCCAAGGGCAGCGGGGAGGGGCGGGGCAGCAGACACATGAGGGCCAGACAAGGGAGGGGCACCCCAAAATGCAGTCGGGGAGACCCAGGCACAAAGTAAGTAAGAGAAGTGCATCCCCACATTGCCCTGAGGCCTAGAGACACCCAGGGGGTAGCTGTGCCACCGGGGCGCTGTGAGAAGAACCCTTTCAGAGAACCTCTGGCTCCCAGCGGGGTGAGGAAGGAAGCGGGAGGGCAAAGCAGAACATCACAGGGCATTGACCCAAGGGCGGACACCCCGGAAAGGTAAGGAATGGAGAGGAAACGTTTCTTCTTTCCTCTGTCCTCACAGAAAATGCAGCTGCCCTGGGTCAATCCTAGGTCCCATCGTGTTGCTCAATGGACCAGCCCTGTCAGTAGATGTCCCTCAAAAGAACCCTGCATCATCTAGAATCATCCAGTATGTGGCCGGGCAGGCCACACACTGCACAACTTCCAGGGGCCCTACTTGGTGGCCAAGGTCCCAGACCTTGACACGGCACTGCCCACCTGCCCGGTTCATTCTCCTCTCATGGGCCCACAGTCCCAGCAAGGCAGTGTGGTCCACCACGCTGGTCCTTCAAGCAACACGGTCCTGCTGCTCCCAGCACCAAAGCATCCTGCCCACCCGGGCCGAGGGCTGCACCACAAAAACCACCATCACCAAAAAATCCTAGCCAAGAACCCTACCACTACGACAAGCAGCTCTTATTTTCTCCTTTGTACTTTCAATGTCCACAGTGACCATAAATAATGTTTGTAACAACCACTTAACAATGTTTCAGGAGTCCCATCATGCGAACATCTTGGTATCACAACCGATGGCATCACCGTCATCACTGCTTCAGTTATAAAACTGTTGCGGAAAAAGAATTGAAATTTTGGAATATACACACCAAATTTCACTACCTTCTAAATTCAATCTAGTAAAAAGATTTTTTAAGAAGACATTAAAATCACAAGATTGGGCTGAACAAGAGCAGGGAAACCCCCAACAATATTGTGGAATCTGGAAAG